>JANRGW010014015.1:0-14943 GCA_024733675.1 Psilopsiagon aymara
CTCCAGGTTTCCTGCAGCCCCTTCAGGCACTGGAGCTGCTCTGAGGTCTCCCTTCAGGAGCCTTCTCTTCTCCTCTGTCCCAGCCCCGCTCTCTCAGCCTGGCTCCAGAGCAGAGCTGCTCCGGCCCTCGCAGCATCTCCATGGCCTCCTCTGGCCTCGCTCCAGCGGCTCCACGTCCCTCTGTGCTGCTGCCCCAGAGAAGGATGCAGGTTGCAGGGGGGGACTCTCCAGACCCACTCTGGTGATCTATCAAATTTGTTTGATTTTCATAAAGGGCACTTTAACCTGGGTGCCCAGGGCATGATTTGCTGAAAAGGAATGCTGGCTTTGAAGCATAATAAATCTTCCTCTTATCAGACAGCCACAGCTGGGGAATTCCAGTAGAAATCATGATTGAATGAGAAAACTTGGGCAGCTCTGCTGCTTTCCTGAAATCCCAATCAATACATTAACATCTATTCATAAATCATCTTGGTAAAGAGAGATCAAGAGTGATACCACAAAGCCAACTGAAATTCAGGGCCTTTGGAGGCTCATGGCCATAGCATGCCAAATCCATACTCTCCAGCCATGGGAGCCCAGCATTCACAAGCCAAACCATTCCCAGACTGGCCTTTGCAGGCTGTAAGTTGTATGCTGAAGTTTGTGGAGATGTGAAAGTGGTGAAAGTAGGAATGAGTGCATAGCACCTCAAGCTTGGATGGGGAGGTGCTGCCTGACTTGGTTTCTTTACATGTAAACCAATCGGTTTCCTTCCCCTGATAGCAGGAAAGGACCTGGAACTGCCTGCAGTGCCTGGTTCTTTTTCTGCAGTGTAAATCCCAGCACCTGACAACAATCCAAAAGAGCTCTTGTGGTATTATTTCTTATTGCAAAGCAAATTTTGCACCAATGGAGAACAGCAAAGAGCAATTCCATTTTGGTAGTATAATCTGTGAGCAATAAAGTCCTGTTCCCAATAATCATGGGCAATGAAAAAGACGCTCAGAGCTGAGCCAAAAAGAAAAGAAACCCAAAGCCTCTCAAATGGGGAGCTTGTTCCAACCAAGGTACTAAATTCCCTGGCCACAGTGTGAACCAACTGAATAAACACACAGCTAATTCATCGGCATCCTGGACATTTGGGCAAGGCATTGGAAGCTTTTGTTTCTCTAGTGCTTTGTGCAGCTTATTTCTTGCTTAGAACTAAAATGCTTGAAAAATACACATTTTCTCTGAATTGTTGACAGAAACCTGAGAACAGATCATTGACCTCTACAGTGCTGACACTCTTATTTCCCAGTTTGCAAATTTGTTCAATGATGAAGACCAGTAAAGACTGCACAGGCAGGAAAATGCAGAAGCAAAGGGGGCAAAAAATAAAACCTGGTAAGATCATAGAATCCCAGCCTGGTTTGTGCTGGAAGGGACCTTAAAGCTCATCCAGTTCCAACAACCTGCCACGGGAAGGGACACCTTCCACTAGGGCAGCTTGCTCCAAGCGCAGTCCAACCTGGCCTTGAACACTGCCAGGGATGGGGCAGATTGGCTGAAAAGGAATGTTGACTTTGAAGCATAATAAATCTTCCTCTTATCAGACAGCCACAGCTGGGGAATTCCAGTAGAAACCATGACTGAATAAGAAATCTTGGGCAGCTCTGCTACTTTCCGGAAATCCCAACCGATATATCAATATCTATTCATAAATCATCTTGGTAAAGAGAGATCAAGAGTGATACCATACAGCTAAATGAAATTCAGAGTCCTTGCGTACCTTCTCTGGGCACCCTGCGCCAGCTCCTCACCACCCTCACAGGGAAGAACTCCTTCAGCATTGTAGACAAATCAGTACCCTGTGATTCATCACCCAGTTTGGTTTCAATGCACAGGTTCTGATGGTAACAGCAATTATCAATAGTTCACTCTTCTTATTCACTAAATGTATGGGAATTGTGATGAAGAAATACGACCAATAACCACCCCATGCAGTAACTTGCAGTAACTACATCTTCTGCTCTAATACTGTTATCTGAAAACCTCCTGAGCTCTGGCTTCCAGAGTCATTTGTGATCAGGTACCCTGAAGGTTATTTCATTGCTTTGCAGAAGAGTGTTTTCTGTGAACAGCATCTGAGTCTCTGCCATGGTGTTTCACTGGATAATCCATGCTTAGCTATTTGTCCTCAGAAATACCACTAATACCACTTCCATCTGGATACAAAAGGCTGCATGTCAAGGCCTGGTATTCCTTTTGTGTGAGGCATCCAAGCCCAAACCCAAACGAGTCTCAGATGTCGCAGGTCCCAGCTCCATTCCTTCTGTGGCTTGCGCTGGAATGTGCATGTGAAGGCCTTGGCAATGTGCACTGAACATGCTGCTTTTCATCTCACCAACAGCTCAGCTTTCGTAATTCAATTAAGGAACTGAAAGATCACTGTGCAGTGGGGAGCTGCTATGATACATAACTACAATGCAAGATTTCCTTAGAATGGCAGCCAACCTTAAAGACCCCTAATGATTTCCTTTCCTGTATTCCTTAGCTACAGTCCCCTTACTCCAGCGAGAGGCTGCACAGCATTAAATAAAAACCTGGAAATATCCCAGCTCTTGGCATTCTTTGGACACAGGAAGAGTAGATTTATGGCAAGATTAGGATCTGGGTTCAGGCTTTGGGAGAACTCCATTAAGAAAATTCTGGATTTGATTAGATTTATTTTGAGGCCAGAATTGCTGTTTTTGAAAGCTCACATCTGAAACCAGAAGTGACGCTCTGGTACATAGCTATCAAGAGAGAAACTGCTGACCTGCTCTGTCCTCACTTGACTCTATTCCCACCTTCTTGGCCTTTATCGAACATTTTTCCTTTATAAAGCTCTTTATTTATTAGGGGCTCTTTGTGAGGCAGGATGGTTAATGAAGTAAACTGCCACAGAGGGGGAAGACTGCATGCACACGCTCACTACTGACTCAACTCCAAGATGCAATTTACATCAACTGATCATCATGAATTTATTCTCTTTCTAAATCAAAAATAGAATCTATTAATAAACAGAACCACAATGGGTAATAAATTGACAGATGGTTTTATACTTGACTTTGGGGAAAAATTACCATGAAAATAGCAGATGACAGTGGCATTTCAGTGACTTAAATGGAAGGGAGGACTCAGGGAATCAGCTACAATAGCTACAGAGAGCTTCCAATAAAGGCAAGCCATCCTCTGCCAAGATCACAGCATCATGTGGGCAGCTCAGACTGATCCAGAAGCTGAATGTCACTAAATGTCAAGTTGTTGTTTACAGACTGGAGACCAAACTGACACACTGAGCACCTCGAGTGAGCACAGTGGATTTAATCCACTGAACTTGTGGAAGTGACAGGAGATTTGGGCTCCAAATGCATTTCAAAACTTTTTTATTTAAGGCTTTTGTCCTATAGTAGAAGACCCAAGCTCTGCTCCAGAACTCTTTCTGTTATATAAATAGAAGGCAGAAGTTCTTCCCTGTGATGGTGCTGAGGGGCTGCCCCATCCCTGGCAGTGTTCAAGATCAGGTTGGACACAGGGACTTGGAGCAACCTGCTCTAGCCTGTGGCAGGGGTTGGAACTGGATAAGCTTTAAGGTTGCTTCCAACCCAAACCATGACTTGATTCTGTGATTCTCTTGGAAGAAAAACTTCTCTACTGGCAGTGAGGAAAATGAAGGTGAAAAAGGTTAGAAGGTGAATTTTACCTTTTTCTTGAGCCATTTCCTGCAGGCAGAAGTAAATGACTCTTGCACCCAGACTGAAGCCAATCAGTGTGACAGGTCGCTTGCCCTAAGAGAAGAAATGCCATCAAATACTAGTCTAGACCCAGAAAGAGAGACTGACTAGGAGATCCCCAACACCCTGATCCACAAAACACACTTTGGTATTTGATATCTTTTTGCTATTCAAAAAAATCAATTTAAAGAATCTAATGACCACAAGTCACAATAAAGTAGGTGCTTCAAACAGAAACAAACTAGAAGCTGTCATTGGCTTGAGTTTTCCAAATGAAAGCCTAACTCAAGGAGCAAAGTCTTCCTAGAAATGTTTCAATGAACAGAAGAAGGTGTAACAGAAAAATATTGACCACTTCTAGATTTCAGACTGAGTGACAGCAGCACTGTGTGTCTGTTATAGAAACGATGTGGGGCAAGCGAATGAGATTTTCTGTGAGATCTAAGGGAGTCTAATCTCAAAAAGAACACAAAATGCTCTTTGTGTTAAGGAGGGAGTAGGTGTGCAATGGACTCTTTAGCCATCACGCTATCTAGTTTGAGATGCTCCCAATGTTGGAACATGTGTTTTCACAATAGAGGATGCCTAAAAGGCAAAAACAAATGCCCGCAAGCAAATCAAAGGGCTCGTATAAAATCAAGTTTATTGCCTTTCCTTGTATTTATCAGGGTGCATTTTTTACACTCCTTATTCTCTTTTCCTTTTCACTTGTCTTTACTTTCTGTTCTCAGGTTTCCAGTAGGTGCGTTGGCCGGGCTGTTTTGTGAGATGGTCAATCCTCTTGTCAATTATGACCTGGATCTCCTCTTCTTCAATTAGAAAAGCTTTAGGTTAAATGGTACAAACCTCTGATTCACTTGGGATCCCCTATTTCCCCCCAATGAACCAGATTCATGCAGCATTTTTTCATATTAGTATTAGTTTTTATGTCTCTGGAAAGATATCACTTGAGAGTTAAGGAGCAGGACTCTAAAACTTAACCTCCACAGGCCAAATCCCTGCCAGCCATTATCCCTGGATCATTTCTAACCAGTTACCTGCTGTCGACTGAGCAGGATATGTGCTAGGTGCTTGCCTACTTCAGCAGAGCGATGGAGACACACTCCCCAGGGGTTGTCAATGACACTGGCAACAGTCAAGAGCGAGGTTGGCCAAGTCAAAGCTGTCACAATACCTGCCACACACAAAGCAAAGAGCACAGCATAGTCACAAATAGGGGCTGCTCTTGGGAAACATCAAAAGCAAGACAGGACACTGAAGTCGAAAGCTAAACCTGGGAACTTGTCATTTCCAGTTTCTTCTTTCTCAAGAGCTGACCTAAGCAAAGTTTTGCTAGATGAAAGATAAGCAAGAAGCTGATGTTCAGATATGGAAACAAACAGACACTGTGCATGAATGTAACCTGCATGTCTGAAAGCAGTAAAACCCAGTGTAATAACAGAGAGAAATAAACATGGTCACACGTCAAGGAAGGTGTTTCCAGCTGTCATTTTGAAGGAATGAGTGAATGACACAGAGGCACAGCAGGACAGGAAAGCAAATCTAAACTACAGGTGTGGCAGAGGATCTCAGCCACTCCTTTAAGCAGACACCAACAGTGAAACTGCACAAGAGCCACTTGAGCAGATCTGATGTGATTTAGGTCCTTACCTGACAAGACAGTAAATTTTAGGGCTTCTTGAGCCATCATGTTCACAAAACCATTCAGCAGGGTATCCAAGGCATTGCCAAGCTCCATCAAGTACTTGGATTTCCAGGCCAGACAATACTGCTCACTCGACTGCAACAGGCTGCTCCATGGTGCTGTGAAGCTCCCTGAGAAAGGTTGCAAAGATGGAATCTACGGTCAGAGAAAGCACAACAGTAGCTAACTCCTGGAAGTCATGTCTGAAGCCATGGCTACAAAAGTTCATCCTGGCTGGATGAGCCCAGCAGAGAATCAGGAAAGAACATGGAATGCACTGATCTACTGTGAAAATCAGGAATTGTGTTTAAAAATAAAGATTTAGACTCAGGATTTGCACTGGTTTGGGTCTCTGTAAGTAACTGTGCAGCTTTAGCTGCCTTGGCAAAGAGGCTTCAGCATGGACAGGCTCAGAATTCATGACCCATTCAATTGACTTAGAGACTGCCAAGACAGATTGTCATTAACACTAATTATGTCAGGTATTAAGGACATTCCTCCTATCACCAGCCATGAGGCTGAGTCCTGCAGCTCCACCTTCTCATGTAAGCCAAAGGAGTGCCTGTCCTGAGAAAGATGAGTGCTGAACGGCTGCATGGACTGAGCTCAATGGGACCAGAGGCATGGGAAACATATAAGATCTTGTCAAAATCCACTGCAGAGCAACTTCCCAGAATGAGGTGGGCAAGGACCGCAGCAATGACCCTGTCTGAAAACAAGCACATCCAGATTGCAGTTAGTTTTACTTTTCCATTCAGCCTAGTTACCTGCTTCAATTGAGTTGTTTTCCCTCCAGGTGCTAGCCCCTTCCCATACTGCTCCTTCCCCAAAGGATGCAGGGCACAGAGCCCCATGCCAGATCATACCACAATATGCTCTCAGCTCTGTGAACATCCAGATCGGCAGATTGTGTAAGCTCAAAACTCACAAGGTAGTGAGTTCCCTAAAAATCCCATCCTGTTTTAAGGAGTCATGGGAGTGCATAAGTAGATACAGCTGTAAGGAGGAAAAGGGATGAGAATCCTAGTTTTGCTTCTGAAACCATTATAGCAGATTGCTAGTTATGGAAGAAGAATGTGTGTCATATGTAACTCCCTTTTAAGGGGAAAGAGACACAAAAAGGTTCCTGAAGGGACACACTTGTCTTTGTAACAGTGCCTGGGAACCCTCCAACCCTGAGGATTTGGACCCCTGGCAAGCAGGCAATGTGAGAAGCCAAAGCACAGTACTGCAAAGTGAAAATTACCTCACTCTGACAGCAAGCTGCAGCCTAACAAGGGGGAGGACAGAGACATCTTTCTGCATTAATGATACCCAGTGTTAATTATGAGGCTTTGGAAGAAACTGGCAGCTGTTCAGTCAGGTTCTGAACGTATCAGCAGACAGCTGGCATATTTTATGTGACAAGTTCTATTGGCAAACAAAACACTACAGACCTTTCGAGGTTGCTGCCTGGAAGTTCGACTCCTGAGTGTTGTGTTTAACAGGGTATACTTGACAGAACTTTCTTGCCAATAAAGCCCATTAGATGGCAGACACTGAGACAGGAAAAAGATGCTGTTTTCTGTTAATTACTGGAGGAGAAACTTAAGGTCTCCAAGGCAGGTGAGACACTTTGTACTAGCACTGGAAATGATCTACCCCAAACAGACCCTTCCTAGCTAAACCATACAGCATTTATCAACACAAACAATCCTGCTCTGACTAGCACTCCTACTATCACTACCAATTTAGTGTCCTCTCTCTTTCCTCTGTTTTGACTGGGATTGCAGACTGGGTTACAAAGTCTCATGTTGAGAAGGGATCTGTTTTAGTCACCAGGTCATGCAAGTGTGGGGAAGCCATGGCTACAAGAGCACAAACACTGCCTGGAGTGGGAGCCAGACATGGCTCTCAGGCTTCTCTCAGTTTCCTCATCTTGTTCTTACCATATTTGCCAGCGCACAGCCACCCAGTAATTGCTATGGTGATGTGAAGTTGCTTTCCTTCAGTAAGTGGGAGGAATTCAAACTCTTCGATGGCTCCCACACGCTTCTTCATCTTGTACCCTACAAACAGCAAGGCAGAAACATGAATTGCAAAACCATACAGCAAGGACAGACTCTGCTAACAGTAGAAGTTCAGAGTAACTTGAATAGGGTTGCCTTCCCCTTTCCAAACCCCTCAGCTAGTCCATACATTACTTAGAGCTTTGTATGGAGCCAACCTAATCCTTCTGAGCTTGTGTGAGCTGAGGCAACACCAGCAGAAAAATTTTGCTGTAGACCAGACATCAGATGTAGGAGCTGCTGCTTTCCATGGCACCATCTTTCTAATCTAGAGCAGTAAACTTTTATTTCCTTCATTTCCCATCCCTGGCAGTGTTCAAGGCCAGGTTGAAGAGGCCTAGGAGCAACCTGGTTTAGTGAAAGGTTGCCCATGGCAGGGGTTTGGAACTGGATGAGCTTAAGGTCCTTTCCAACCCCAAATATTCTAGGATCCTATGATCTTGTGCCTCAGTAGCTGAGAAATGTGTGGTCACCCTCTTACCAGTAAGGCCAGCTCCAGCTGCTCCAAAAAGTGATGCCATGACAGCAATTCCAGCAGTTGAACCTAAAGCAGCTGCTCCAGCACTTCCGATGACTGTAGCAGCTCCCGCAGCAACCAGGGGGGCAGCAAGACCCCCTGTCAAGCCTGAAGATGCAAGAAGTAACATCACTAGATTATTACTAGATTATTATGACTTCTAAAACCAGGCAGTCAACTCCCTGTGCTGTCTGAGTGCTCCTAATGCTACTGAATGAGTTCAGACAACAGTCTTTTTGGCATCACTGTCAAAGCGGCTTTCTGAGACTGTCCCCAGGCCCTGAGTCTCTGCACAGGTTCTTTGACTGACTTCAGCAGAAATGAAAGTCAAAGGAAGAGTGTGAGGTAGCCTGGGGTGAGCTATGCCCTGGTTGCTTAGGAAATATTGATCTAGTCTCACACTATTCTGAGTTGAGAGTTGAAGATCTGATCCTCTTATAACACACAGGACAAGAGTGAAAGAGGAGGAAACATGTTTTAAGGGTGACAATCTCAGTGCAATACTTCCCCCAGCCAGTGAAGCTACTCTGGAATAACCTTCCGAGCTAATTCTTTCCTTTTAAGAGTTGTGAGGATGAAACTTCTCTTGGATTTGGGGTTTCTTTTGTTGCTGTGGGGGTTTTTGTTGTTGGTTGGATGATTAGGGTGGGGTTTTGCTATCTGAAGCGACATACTGTCTTCAGTTTGGCAAAGGAAAACAGTGAATACTTTAAAACTAGAACTTGGGCGCAAAGGTGTGATGGTTTCTGTTGCTGGATGTGTAATTCAGTCATATCCTCCCCCTCTCTGCCCCTCGTGCTGCGCATGCAGTTCAGGCCTGCAGGTCTCCAAAGTGTCTGGGGCAGCCTCACCGATCACTGTTCCACCTCCCACGGTCGCCAGACCGATAAGCAGGTACCTCTTCAACTTCTTCCTTCTTTCCTTCTTTTTTCTTGCTGCTTCTGCAGTTCTGGATGGGGATTAGAATCACAGACACATATGGAAAAGCCTGACATATTACAGTGCTGCATCAGAACCTGCTTTTATTCTCCCCAGTGTAACTTCCCAACTGGGAACAATAAAAAGTAACATGCAGGTGTGGACTGTGACAACACACTCAGATTCATGAGCATGGACATAAACCCACAGATGTACACTGAAAGGATTTAATTGCTGACAAAAGCCAACATATGTTACTTACTTGGAAAACCCTTCCTAATAGGGATGAAGCTTGTAAGAAATAAGAAACAAAAAGTCAAAGCCATTTCAATAACTATATACTGCCTATGTGTCACAAACTAACAAAAGAAAGTGAAGTAGGAACAGGCAAAAGTATTTGGAACAAAAGGGAAGAGGGGGAATTTGCACTAACAAACATGGAATTGAATAATTTCCCAGCAACAGAGTGTATATTGAGCTGCTTTCTAATTGGACATCATAATGTAATAATAGAATAGGTATTAAACAGTCATTAGTTCATTTGTCTATGTGCATTTAAGCTACATTTTAACAAGCTTATCAGGAATAGGAAAATCAGCCTAAAAGGAACAAATATCACTCATTAGGCACTACTTTTGGCTTCTCTCCACTATCTTTCATTTCTCTTTTACCAGGAATGCTTCCCCCTTCAAAGGAAAGGGCACGAAACACAGTATATTGGAATAAGTTGCTCACAGGGGAAGGTTCTTTCCAGCCTGTTTATGCAGAGGTTAATCTGTGCTCTGAAACATTAGAATTGATCTTGCTTCCAAACTTGGATATTTTCCCTCGTAATCCTAGCCTAATTGTGGATTTTCATTATCCATATAATTGCCTAATCCTTCCTGGAACCCCGAAGCACACTGTAATTTTGATAAAGACAATTTGAGACGAGACCCAAACAATACACAGCTTTGTACAACACAGCAGGAGGAGAATGAAGCACAGTGGGTGAAATCCCTGCGTCGCTGAAGTCAGCGGCAGAACTCCCACTGACTTGCATGGCACCAAGGCTTTGTCTCTGCAGAGATGCTCCAAAAAAGCCTCCATCATGTATTACCTTCTGCAGCTGCAGACATTAACTGTCTGCAGAGAACAGCACTGCAGCCTGCAGTGGGTACTTCTGCAGTTTCTAACTAAGTTCACTTTCTACATCCCCATGGTCAAAGTGGAGTTTGGATGTGCCCTGGTCTGTGCATGCAGTCCCCCATCAGAATGCTGGCTTTGGAAGGAATCACTCGTGGTGCTCTTCAAACAAGTGCCGCAGTTTGTTAATACCTAAGTTGGCAATATCCAGCAATTTCTGTTCTGCAGAGTGGTTTATCAGCTTTTATAGTCAACGCGCTGCTGTCTCAGGCTGAAAACAATGACATCCAGAGAGCTGAAATACACCTTTAGTTCCAATAATGAGCAATTTGTGTTATTATAAAGATAGCTTGCAGCTAAGTCCTGCCTGAAGATGCAGTAAGTAAAACTACTGTCATGAGAAGTTTTACCTGCCATTGCTTTCCTTCTGCAGCTGTAAGCAACTGCTTTTGCTTTCCTAATAGCTTCTGCATTACAATTATCCCTTGATTACCAGACTGCTTTTTATCCACTGTGGTAATTTAACTGCCTCTTCTCATACTTCTATACCCCCAGTGAACTTGGTGGTGCAGCCTCTTGCCTGAACCACAAATTATGTTCAGAGAGACTTTATAGGTGGAATTTCAGGTCATTTTCCAGCGATGAAAAGTGTCGGAGAACACGAGTCCTGCTTTCCAGTTTCTTACAAAACCCTGTAACAAAGAGAGGCTCACACCTGCAAGTCAGGACAGGCTTGCTGCTGATAGTACAGATTTAAGTGTCTGGAGCACTGTTTCACAGAGGATTGTACATTTAACCTTGCAGGTTTTGGCCCACAGTCCAACACATCCTCAGCAGCAAAGGCAGGAGGAAAAATATCAGTAAAAACCACCTATGCAGAAGCTGCCAAAACCCTGTTTGGTTGTTACTGTTACAAAACCTCTTCCAGTGGATGGTCAACGCTGGAAGCATCCTAAGCAGGTGGTAATGTACTCCCTGCCTCCAAAAAGTCTGTGAGGTCTAAGTGGTGACAGGTTCATATTCTGCTTTCTTTCCCCATTGACTCCTAACTTTAAAACAAGCAAAGGGTTATTGATTCCTCACAAATCTCTGCCTTGTTTTAGCACTGCAGAAATGGACTCTCACTATAAAGATGTTATTTTTCCTTTTATCTAATAGGTACTTCCATGGCCGCAATTTGGGCAAAGAACAAGAACAAAATCCATGTTTTTCACCATACACAAACCCCACTGGGGCTAGCTGCGGTGTTTGAAAGCCATGTTTGTTAAGTCTGCAGCATAATTCACCAGTCTCTCTTGCCATTATCAGACACACTGCTACATCTTTCAGTGCTACAGCAGCCACAGTCCAGTCAGTACAGAATTATCACCCTCAGTATTGGGGTTTTGCTGTGCTAAAGGCCCAGGACTGAGTTTGTTTCCACAAGACACAGCAAAACACTCCCCATTAATAGCAACCCTTGCTCCTGCATGCTAGATGGTGTCCTGTTTAGCAGTCCATGATCTCTGAGATTATTCTGACTTTTCCTTTTTACAGTGTGCTATAAAGTTAAGCTTTATTTAAATAACGTTCTCACTAAGATCCCCATCACATGCTTGGACTCCACAGTAATATCTGAGCTGTACTGTGTCAGAGACATTGATTAAAGCCTTTATTAGCACTCAGGTTAATCTCCTAACCTGTCTGCTGAGCTGACAGGCAAAAATAGTCAATGATCCCTTGGAAAGTCCACTATTGATGTATTTACTGCCTCACATATTGCTAAACCTTTGCACAATTCCTGCCTGATGAGTGGAATGTAAAAATACTACATTTCCTATAGATATCAACAATGTTTTGGCTGTCTCACATCTAAGAAGTGGTGATCTACAGAACAGATCTTCTACTAATAACACAGAACTAGGACTCAGATCTGCAAGTATCTGAAGTTGCAGGCTATTGCCCTCAGATACCACTAGGATTTGGACAACTGTCTTTAAACAGACACAAAGGACAGATCCATAGGAAATGAGCAGCTGAGGATCCAACCCTGACATTTATAGGAACTTCATTCTGCAAGAGACAGTTCTAGCTGAAGATACTGGGACAAGAGATGAGACACAAGACTCAACAGTCTACGAGAGGCAACTGGAACAAGGATATGAGATAGTTCAATGTCCAGTGGCCTTTACCAGCTTGCAAGGTTGGGTCTCAGCTCAGATTTTAAGACGGCTGAGCCTTCCTGCTCCTCAGTGCAACTCAAGTGCTGTGAGAGCTCTGCAACCCTAATCAAGCCACAGATTATTATACTAAGAGCCATGAGGGGAATGACCAGAGACTGGACTCAGGCACAAGAGATTACTGCTGAGCTTTCAAGCATAGGCAGTGTTTTTTCACTCCATAGTCAACCCAAATGTTCTTACTCTGACTCTTCTTCTTTTTGTTCCTTCAGGCTTTCAAGCAGAGATTCCTCCAGGACTTCCAGCTCCTCCAAGGGGATTCTAAGCAGCCAGGTGATGTGGCAGATCAACACCCTGGCTCGAGCATCGTAGTGCCCTGAAAGAGAGGGAAGAGCGTGAAATCAACCAGATTAAGCAGCCAGTAGCTCATTTGGCTGTGCTAGAGGATCATGTCATATGCAAGCACCGCTCCTTCCCTTGGGCCCTATTCTTCTTCTTTCTTGTCTTTGAACACAACTCCTATTATCTAGAGAAGAGAAGGATAAATGGGAAATCCTCTGCCCTGCAAACCTCCTCCTGCAAACAATCACAGCACCAGGTAATTGCCTCTATGGCAGAAAAAGGATTGCAAATCCTTCTTTATCCTCTGTGATAGAGGCCTTTTGGCTCTGGATAGGCTGCATCTTCCTTCTCAACAGATAAATGCTTTAGCAAGGCTAGAAGTAGCAAATATATTATATATATGGGTAACATGACACAGTACACGTCAACTATGCACCAATGCAAGATATGATGTGTTTAAAATGCACCTTTAAAAGCTTTATATTTAATTCATCTTGCTAGCAGTAGGAGTTTAAAGAAACACACCAGCTCACCTAGCAGCATCACTGCATAGCTTGCTGCAGGAGATGGACAGTGCACATAGACAACATGTGACAGGAGCAATGATTACTCCTGTGCTTATAAGCAGGTGTTCTTTAAGAAAAGACACTTTTCAGTGTAATAGATGTTACATGATTTGTGCCAACTCTTGCTTTCTGAATGTGTTTCAGTAGCACCTGCTGCTTCCCAGTGCAAGGCTTTTGCCAAAGTTCTTGCTGCACTCTGGAATGAAAAATGCAATTGCTTGTCTAGGGTGTCTGGAAGATATCAGCAAGGACCAACTACAACGATTGTTTCTGATACCCGCTGCACGTAGATCAAATATGGCATTGGGCAACTGATCAAGTATATGTGTTTATTACCATCATTACCAAGATACCAAACTACTCTGGTAGGCTTTAATGATACTACTTTTAAGATTTGTGATTGGTTGAGAAATAAGGATAAGGATTTACCTTCACTTCACCCCTGATATGTGTCATATCTTGCAAGCCCAAGCATGTGTTCCTTCCTTCTTGCTTCCTGTCTGTTAATCCACATCTTAGCTTTTTACTCAGCCAGCTTGGCAGCAAGTCAGCCAGGCTTGAAAATATATTTCTTTTCATTTCCAGCTTAGCAAAATAAGAAGTTTTGCAATAACTGCCTTGTCAATTTTCCATGAAAAATAAAGCAGAACCAAAAATGGTACTTTGTTCTGCAGTGACACAGGCTAATCAGCACCCAGTGAGTTCATTCCTGTGAGAACATGTGGAAACAGGGATTCAAACCCTGCAATGGTGATATAAACCAGGCTACTTTTAGAAATGAACAGTTTGTTCAGTAGGCAGTCTCCATTTCATGAAGTTTATCAGACTAATCCATGGTACGGATTGGAAAGCAGAAAATTGTTTTATGTGTAATGTCACAGATGAGTAAAATCACATTTATTTATAATGTGTTCCACAGGATACTCAGGAATTTATTCCCTGAATAGTTTCTGGGTTTCTTTTTAGGCAAAAAGTGACGTGCAGAAAATCTGCTGGCATTTTCCTCCTAGCTTTCCTGCCTTCCTAAAGAGGTCGCCTGCTCCCCTGGAAACACCAGAGAAACCCCATCCCACTCTGGGTATTTCAGTTCAGAACTTCTCTGCCATCACATTTGTATACCAGTACATGGCATGTGAAGGTAAGGAGATAAGCAATTCTATTTCTAACAGGTATGATTAATGATTTGTAATAAAGGAGCTGCTTTTCCTGAGGTGGATGCAGTGACAGAGTGCGCTGCTTTTGCCAGAAAGGAAGCTAAGATTAAACAGGATGGTACCTTGAGCTCTTTGAGCATTTTTAAGTATGAGCCATAAACTTATCTACATTATTTTCACAAAGAACAAATGCAAAGTGAACATACCATCTCTGAGAGAGAAGGACAGAAGGTCCTAAAAGGCAAAAAAGAATATTCAAGTTAAAACTGGTGATATATGTGTGGAGGTATCAAAGCAGAGGCATGAAAACCCATTGGACTATGATTCAATTACCGCAGGATGACAGCTCATCAATATGGAAGGCATCAAGCTGCCGGTCAGCGAGGCAACACTGAGCAAAGCCAGGCACTTCTGGTACAAAATTCTCCATACGCAGGTACGAATGGCTGGACAGAAGTAGATAATGCTTGGTATATGCTGAGGCATCCCATAATTTTTGTTATTAGTGATCCTGTTTCAACTGAAAGCACTGTGACTACACTGGACTTCGAAGTTTGGAGAAACAGGGCTCTAATTCTCCTACGCAGAATCCCAGCCTGGTTCGGTTTGGAAAGGACCTTAAAACTCATCCAGTTCCAACCCCTGCCACAGGCAGGGACACCTTCCACTGGAGCAGTTGCTCCAAGCCCC
>JANRGW010014016.1:0-19234 GCA_024733675.1 Psilopsiagon aymara
GTCTCTTGTCAGCAGAGCCGAGGTTGGCAATCCATAAACCAAACCAAACCCAACTGAAAAATACTTTGACTTTCATACATGAACATACCTTCAAACAAAACAAAGAAACAACCAAAACCAAAGAATCCCCAAATCAAACCCATCCCACCCCAAAGACTCTGGAATGTATTTTGAAAACACACGATAGGCAAATTTCTACAGTTCCTCCCCTCCCTCCCCCTCATTTTTGTTTCTTTTTTTATAACTAGCACGGCACTCACTGTGGGTTTTAGTATAAAAAATGTCAACTTCCTATAAACATACAGCACATGACCAAAGTTCCAACTAATGTACAAAGTGCGACCACGAGGGAAAGGTCAGAGACAGCTATTTGCGCTAGCACAGGGCGGTTTCCATAGTCCTCTAAGAACTCTATTTACAGCGGTGCCCGGGTGGCCATGGACTTCCTGGTGAAGGGAATTGGCAAATAGGTTACTACAGAGCTCCCTCTTTTTAATGCTTTTTCACTTTTGGGGTCCTGCACTCAGCGCTGAGGTCAGCTCAAGTTCAACTCGACAACGTGCTGGCGGTGAGGACCAGGTATCTGCTATTGAGGGATGCTTGGGAGATGTGTGTGCACACAGAGGAGGATGGATGAGATATCAGCAGGGAGAGGAGAGCAGGAGTAGCAGACAAGCAGTTCTCATGACAAACTGAGCTTTCCCTCTAGATTAGCAGGCAGCTAGGAATGCGTTTGGTCAGAAGTTTCAGTATGAAGAAGAGATTGCAACAGGGTCAACACTCACCATCTACAACCTCCATCTTCCAGTAGAGTAAGGGGAATGTAAATCTGAAAGTGCTCCCAGATGGGGTGATTACGGGCATCTGGCCTCTTAAATACTATAAAATGTGGCACACAACAAAACTGTGTGCTGCAGAATGAGACTGAGAGCAAATTCAGACAGGAGCAGGAGCAAATCAAGCAGGTACTTCAGTCGTTGACCCTTACTCTCACCCTTGATCCCCCAGTTCAGGTGCAGCTGAAGGTTATGGGTATTGGGAATGACATTTAAGACAGTACTGGAATTCAACAGGGATTTCTTCCTTAGATCAGCTCTTGCTTGCTGAGATCTCAAACTGGCACAAAGCAGGGAGAGCGCTTCAGGGAATGTGACCGGTCTGAGGCATTTTGGCTCTTCACCCACCTCAAGAATCAGTACCTTTGGCCTGATAAAGGTACTGCTATATACTGAGAAAGGATGTGAAGAATCCAAGCTTCAAGTGCTCCAAAAGCTTCATGATCCAAGAAAAGTCTTTCACAGCTAAGAGAGAAGCTGTATGTGTGATAGAGCTGGGCAAGCAGAGGCTGAACTGGGATCTCTGGAGCATGAAGGACGGCAACACAGCCTCTAGATGCCCATGTTGCCCTACAGAGAGCTCCTGCACAGAAACATGAGAGAGGCCAAGCTGGTGTATTAATATGCTTTAGGAATGTTGAGCAGGCTCTGCCACAGCCATAAAGCACAGCTGATGGAAGCCAGATGTGGCTATGATAGGATGCTGAGCTATGTAAGCAGCAAACCTCTGCTTTGGTCAGAACAGGTACTTGCCCATATGGCTCAAGAGAAAGTGGCTCGGTGGCTCATGATAAATGGTGTTGGGGAAAGGCATTTTTCTGGAGTTCCCCAGAAAAATGTTGTTTCAGCTGCAAAACCAAGAGGAGATTATACGAAAAGAATAGAAGCAGCAGCAGCAACAGAAGAGAGCACAAAGGAAGTGTCTCCTTTAACAACCTAGGAGCATACGCTAGACCATAACATGTGGTCCTCCGTTATCACCAGTGGACAAAAGCAGACATTCATTATCCTAAAGCAGACATATAAAATAAGTGTACAATAAACCCTTACAGTCTGTAGATGATTTTAAGCACTGCCTGTTGCCATTGGACTTCACACATCAGCTCCTGGCTGGCACAGATTCTCTGCATCAGGCTGTTACATCAGGGGCAGCTTTCTTTGCCTTCTCCAGGTCACATTTTAGCATGTTCTTGAAGTCTCTCAACACAGGAAAGTGAGGAGGGAAAAGCCTGTATTAGACATCATCTGCTCAAGAATCATCAAGGATCATCACCACATACAAAATGGAAACTATGTCAAAACTCATGTGGGTCATGCCTTAGTAATAACCTCTCATTGTTGGCTGCTTTTATCTGAGCACTGTGCTGAGCGGACTTGTGAGGCAATACAAAAGCGAGAGCACCGGCTGCTACAGGAAAGTGGGGTGATAAATCCAGAGAACAAGATATGGCTTAGAGAAAGAAAAATGCTCCAACACCAAAGTGAAAAGCAGAAGGAAGGGAGCAACTGAGTTGTACAGAATAATACATGGAATGAGAAGGGTGGGGGAAGAGCTGGGAGGATGGACAGGGGCACACATTTCTCCTGCTGTTGGTACAGTAAATCCTTCCCTGCAGTACAGAGAGAGGCAACACTGCAGCTGAGAGCACCTTTCCCTCCTAGCTTATGCTAGAAAGACCCGTCAGACATCTCCCCTCAGACTTCACAGCCACATTCATCCCTCAGTGAGAGGCAGCTGTGGGAAAGCACCTCCAGAAAAAGCCCCATTTTCTTTCAGGTGGCCCCTTACTTGTAGAAGAACCTGGCTCTGTGCACTGAACCCTCCAAGCAGACAGCTAATAAACACCTCTGACTCTTCCCTCTCTTGCCTTTGTTCTAGTGGCCAGCTTCTCTCCTGCTGAGTGAAGGAAGGGCCACTGACAGTCCTCACCCTTCTCAACTGGATGGGCAGAAGCTCCAACGTGATCAGCTGTATCGGATGCCCTTCCCCTGTGCGTGCAAGGCAGCGTCCGCTATCGCATCCCTTGCTGCTATCTGTTGCCTGTGTCTTTTCAGTGATAGTCATAAATTGGTCCCTAAGAGGAAAAGTAAATGTTGTCTCGTGCCTGTGCCCATAATCTCCAGTCCTCATGCAGCAATTTACATTTACACTTTCCAAAGGTCCCAGGCTGGACAGACTTACACCCTGCCCCTGCGTAGCAGCAATCTGGCCTTCTTTAGCCCTGCTTTGAGAAGCCATCAGTGAGAAGAGAAGGGTAGAGTTGGAGGGGGGGAATTTGCTGTCACTTTAGCATATGTTTTATGGTTTTCTTTTGTCTTTGTGGTGTTCTGTTTTGTTTTTAAACAAGTTCTTATGTTTGGTCCATAGGTCTTCTGTGGTCCCGAATTACATCACCCTTAATGATCAGCTTGGTTATTCTTTCCTATACAACATTCACCAAATTTACAGCAATGGAAAGAAAAGGAAACAAAAGAAAACATTTCATTTTTACAAAGAAAAAAAGATCATTTTGGCTTTGACTATGCCAACTACCTAGATCAATGGAAAGTTCTTAAGCATGGGCAAAATGCCATGGCCAGGTAGGGTAGAGGGAGGGCATGAACTTGGGGTTAATAAATGCACCCAACCCGCTGTCTCTGGCCACAGGAGGAGTCAGGTCACAGAGGCCAGGATTGCCTCTGGAATGAGGAGGAGCTGGAGACTTGGAGAGCCTTTCCCCTCTTTCCCGTCTCCTTCACAGCTCGAGTTGGTGTAAGGTAGAAGGGAATTGGGAAGGAGCAGGGTCTGGGTACAGGTAGATCCCTGGAAGGCTGGTGGTGTTTCTCCAGTGCTACCAAGTTGCTGGAGTGGGTTGTTGGCACAGTCGGACTCTTCAGTAAGCTTGGCCTGTCTCTACTGGTAGGAGGCCCAGAACAGCTGAATGTTCTCCCAGCTTCATCCTGCGCTGTGTGGACAGACTCACGTTCTTGGCCAAATAATCAACAGCAGCTGAAGAGGAGAGGAAAAAAGAGGAGGGTGAGAAAACAGCACAAAGTTAGCATGCAGTGGAAGGAGGCTTTCAGCATCAAAGCGTGCGTAACCAACAGAGCTTGCAAACAGACTCATACAAAGAGGCTCAGTGCAGTGGTTGTCACAGACATGACGGTCCTGCAAATGGGTGATAGTCCCTGATGGGACAGATGCTGCTGGGGTTAAGCTGATGTGCAGAGTGCCCTCTGCGTGTGCTGCTGCAGTCCCTCGAATCTCTCTATGAAAAGAGCTAAAACTCTACTTCTGCCATGGAAAATGGTGTTTCCAAGGCAGCTGCCTGAAGATGAGCCTGAGCGGAAAGCCAGTGGGATAAGCCTTCCAGCCTCACCTCCTTGTATCATCTCACAGTGGCAAAGCCAACTCCTGCACTCGGTGTAAATGACTCCAGACATTCCAAAGGAAGCTCAGCAAGGCTGGGCAGGGCTTGAGTCTGACTCACTGCTGTGTGCTGACTCATGTCTGCAAGCTCTGCTGCCTACCTTCATCCACCCTTCCTAAGGGAAAGCTCTTTGCTTATCTCCATCTGGGTGAGAAGCAGCAGCCATAACTCCTGAGGTGACGCTTAACCTGTATCCCAGCTTGCCTGACTGCCCCATGGTCTGAGGGGGAAGAGGACCAGGGGCAGGATGGTGACATTGCTCATTAGCTGAGCTTCAGTCAAGTCTTTCCCTTTCTCTGGCTTTAATGTCTCAAATTAGATTAATAAGGAGCTGGCAGGAGATGTACAATTGGTGCCAATGAGTAAACAAATTTCAGCCATCAACATCTTGTCAGGCGCCTGCCCCAGAGGAGGTCCCTTCCAGACACAAATTCTTATTAGACTTGTCATATCTATTAGAATTCCTTTCACGCTTCTGCGTTCCATCACCGGCATCATTAACACAGCTCCGGCCTTTGGGAACTGAGAGGACCGCATTAATTTGGCATCCCTGCTCCTCACCGGCTGGGACAGCGCAGGCTCAGCTCAGGGTGAGTTCTGTCCGCTGAAGGGAGGTGTGCTGGGAGCTTCTGCAGGCAGCAGGGTCTGGAAGGAGCTCAGTGAGGCACGTGAAGCTGGTTCTTCCCATGGACCAGGGTCCTGAGGCAGCTCAGCTCAGGTGCTGGGCTCTGTAATGTGTTATGGGGCCTCCAGCTTCAAAGGTAGGGTGTAAATGGGATTAGACCCCAAGCTATGGCTCTCACCCAGACCCTGGTCCCCTGATAATCACATTAAATGTGTCTTTGAGAGGATACAGGTAAAGAGGAAATTCACTCCTCAGACACTCTGTGGGTGGGGTTGGGCCTCTGTTGCTGTTATCACCTGTGCTCTGGGTGATTTCGGATGGCTGCTTGCAAAGGGAAAGAAGTGAACAGCCAAAGCTCTGGGACAAATGGGAATCTGATGGCAATCCCACCCTTCTATAATAAACAGTGGGAAGAGCTCAAAGGCACCAGAGTATCCCCTGTCAGAAGTCAAAATACAGTTTGTTGGTTTAATACAGTGGAAGGCAAAATAAAACAGAAACTCACCAGAAGTACTCTGAGTGTTTATTTGCTTATGTGAGAGAGAAAGTGTGTCTGGGTTCAGGTTTCTAAAGCAGAGAATGAGGCGAGAAGTGGGGGGAGAGACTCCCTGCAGGTCAGTTCCAAAGCCTATCAAAGCTACAGAGCTCTGATTTACCAGCCCTGGTTATGTCTCCTGTCAAACAGAGACTACCCCCAAATTATAGTACCCCCCAATTTTAATTGTATCAGCATTCATTAAAAAGAGTTTTGATACTTCTTTGCTGCATCATGAAAGGAAGAGACATATGACTTGAACTGAACATCAATAAATGGTCTGTGGAGGTCATCTCCTGTGGATCAACACTGAAACAGCATTTGAAAAGAAGCACTGAAGAATTAAAAAGCAGGAAAAATTTAAGTATCTGCTGAACACAACGTATACCAAGACAAGGAAAAGTGGTGTTCATGTAAGTGATTGCCCTGACAGGACTCATTATCAACAAAAAACTGTTTCCTCGCATCGACTTTATTGTAAATGGGGCTCATTACAAGAAAGGTTTATAGTGAAGCAGACTCACATATTGCCCTTGCAGAGCTGTAAATTCCAGTATCTATATGCTGATGTGCTCACATGTGGGATTTCACAATAATCGAGTTCTCACCTTAGAACAGCCACTGCTGGTTTGTGCTGCACCTGCAGTGCAGTGCGGCTCTGGCTTTGGCCACTGTGCGGGTGGGGGTCCCCAGCTCCTGGCACTGGGAAGCAGTGGCACCATGGATGGTGTGTGATGGCTTCTCACCTACCTTCCTTGCCCTGGCAGGAAGAACTCCTTCACTGCTAGTGACCTGCATGACTTTATGCACGGGACACGGCTGGACTAACACTGTCAACCACACAAAACTTGCTGCTGGGCTCTCCTGACTAGTAACAGGAAAACATTCCTGTTCCAAACTGAGTCCAGTGGGCTCTGAACTGGACTGGTGAACAGAATGGTGTCCAGCAGAAAAAAGGGACTGCTGTAACAGCGATCAGGAAAGGGGTGCAAGTAACACCATAAACAGGGCTGCTGAGCAGTTGCTCATCAGCACAAGGAGAGGCCCAAGTGAAAATTCCTGCAGCAAAGCAAGACAAACCCTTCTTTCTCTTTCCTCCTCCTTTGCTGGAGAAGGAAAACGTTGCTCGTCCTCCTTACTTTATTTTTTACACACACGGGTGTGACTAACGTCTTGCCCAAGGGAATCTTTATTGGAAATCCATGGTATTGGAATTTGTTTAAGATTTTTATCAATAGCACGTGTGTCCAGCCTCACATCCAGAAGCGAGGGGAAGGTCAAGGGGTCACAGATCAAACTCCCGAAAACCAAAAAGAGGGGGGCTGTGGGGAAGCAGCTATTGATCCCGTCTGCCGCCACAGCCGGTTCTCATTTAGCTGGAGAAGTTAAAGACATTAAAGGGCTGTGACGGAGAGGGGAATAAAAAGCCACAGCCAAATGGAAGGAAAGGTCACTGAGGACAAGCTATGGGCAAAGCAGGAGTGCTCCCGGAGGAAGAGGATGCACCTTTAACCCTCCACGGATCACTCTCTCACACCACCACACTTATTATTAGTTTAACACCAGCAGGTGAGCCCTTTGCCAGGCTCGCTGGTGTTTGTGTGACCCAAGCATTTGGGATCAGAAACAGACCCTCCCCAGGTCCCTCTGCCTTTCAGAGCTGAGGTTTTGCTTCAGCATTACAATTCCAGGCTCACTTCAGCTTTTGCAGAAGCACAGCCCAGTTGACAGGCATTGCCTTGATGTGTTCTGGAGCAAAACCTCAAGGTACGGGCCCAGCCCTTACCTGATGGAGGGCAGGGGAGAAGAGACACATACACAAAGGAAAGGCATTAAAATCCCAACTTTCCTTTGGCTGCGCAGGGTGAACACTTTGTAGGGCTTTTGGAAAAGCAAGAACTGGAGACAGAAGGAGACAGATCTTGAAGTTGTCTTTTTCTAATAGAAATGTTGTACCTAAAATATTTCAGTGGGACTTCTGAATTGGACTGTGAGGGTGCTGGGGAGGCTCTGTGGAGCAATCCCTATCTGTGTCTGATGAGCACATTCCCTTTTATTCTCTAGATGGACAGATTTCTTACTGGTCTTTACTGTGAGGGTGGGGAGGCACAGGAAGAGGCTGCTCAAAGAAGTGGTAAATGCTCCATCCCTGACAGTGGTCAAGGCCAGGTTGGACAGGTCTATTCTGAGGTGCCCCTGTCCATGGCAAGGGGTTGGAGTTAGATGATCTTAAGGTCTTTTCCAAACCAAACCATTCTGTGACTCTGATTCTATGATTTCAATAGAAATCCTTTCCAACACGGTATCTGTAGCTTCTTACATCTCCCCCCCCTCTTCTCCTGCTCCCTGTGAGGGAGAATGAAATCAGAGCACTTACTTTGTCCGTACTGTCCATATTGGTAGCCAGCCACTGGATCCACGCTGTAACTGGTGGTGCTGTAGGTGGGAGGACAGTAGGACTGGGAAGTCGGGAGGCTGTCCACAGACTTGATGGAGTCACTCCGCTGGCTGCAGCTGGCAGAGATGGAGTTGGTGGTGTCCAAGCCACCGTGAAGGGGAGAGATGGAGAAGTCAGCCTGGGGTTGTGGAGGAACCCCGCTGGGGTTGCTCAGGATGCTCATCACCTGCAGAAACACAGGAGACAACACATCAGTGTCAGGAGGAGAAAGGGGGGGTGTGCAGCTGCCTTCATGCATACTAGGAAGCAACAGTGCACATATGATGGTGCTCTATCATCATAAGAGACAGTATCAAAATAGGTTTGGCCAGGCTGGAGAATGAAGGTCTGCTTCCACCAAAACCAGCACACAGACCCCAGAGCTGGCTCTAAAGCTTAGTCCTTAGGACTAATGAAAGTCCTTAACAGGGATAAGTGAGAAGTTCCTTCAAGGTACTCTCAAACTTTGGTCTTTCTTTGCTGACCTGCCAACAATGTTAGCTGTTGTGTTAGTCCTATTGTGTTAGTCCTGTTACAGTGTTAGTGCTGTTCAGAACGAACACTGGAGAAAGGAAGAAACTTGGGACAAACCTGTTTAGCACACACTGCCAGGAACTGAGGACAAGCATCCCCTCCCTTCCTAAGCACTGCCCTCAGAGACACAGAAGACAGGGCGCAAAAATCCCTATTTTCCCAAAGGGACACTGAAGACAGCTCTTTTCTTTGGAAGTCTGAGAGGGCCTTGGTTTGCAAAGGTCCCTAACCAAACCAGATGCAAACCCTTTCTGGCTTTGATAGGGATTCAGCTTTAGGAACTAAAAAGTCAAAGTTCTCTTTCCCCTCCGATGTTAAAGGAGAACAGGTCCTGGTTCGGCTCATTTCAGTGGAGTGCTTGCTTGGAAAATGTAATTAAATTTGCACACAAATGCTCTTCCTGCTTTGAAACCTGAAAACAGATGAACTTTTTTCCTCTTTTGCAACAAAAAATGCCAGATTTGTTCCTGTGGGTGACTTTGGGGTAAGCTGCTGCCCACTGGCCACAAGGACCCTGATCCCTCCAGTGCTCTAATGCAATTGCCTTCTGCAATCAGCCAAATTACCCCCAGGCTGCCAAGTTAAAACTGGAAGGAGTTTGCAGGAGCGGGGCCGTGGCTAGGGAAGGAAGGGGATTCCTGGTGCCTCTTGGCTGATCTTGCTGGAGTTGTGCTGGGGAAGGAGGGGGAGTGGGGACAGACCCTCACCTCAGGGGGCCAGGCCCGTGCTCAGATGCCGGGTAGCTGAACCCCTCCGAATTGAGCATAACCTTATTGACATCAATTAAAGTGGCAAATTGGAAATATTTGGAGCCTGGCAAGTGGTAAAATGAGCCCTTTATCCCCCACCAGAGGCCTGGTGAGCTATTGTGCAGAGGATACATTCTCTGGAAGGACACAAGCGGGGTTGTATAGAGCCGCGTCTCCCCTTCCTGCTCACCCCGACACCTTCCCCATTCCCTCCTCCCTCACCTTCCTGCCGGAGCTGGGGCTTAGCCTGAATAACCAGCTACGTGCTGGCCTTTGCTTTCTAAAGCTTCTCCTCCCCCCGGAAGGACTCAGGAGTCCGGCAAAGATGCTTTCCCTTGATGTGATGCCACCTCCCGACTTGGCTGGCCTGAGATCCTTCCCAGGCATTTGTCTGGGAGGGGAATTTGGGAGCAGGGGTGGCTGGACCCCCGCGGAGGGGGACGTTCTGGGGAGGGAGTTCGTTGAAAAGCCTGGAAAATCAATCTAACGCTGACCACTGGGGTTGTCTGCAACGTGGTACAGGGACAAGGGAACGAGCTTTGAACCAGCAGCGCAGTGACAGCAGTAGAGAGCTCAGGGGGCTCATTTCACCTCTCCTCCTTCAGGGTTTTCAGCCTGCACTGAGCTTAGAGTTTGTTGCTGGTCCCCAGAAGTTAAAACTGGCTGAGCTGCCTCTACCCTGCAGGGCAGATACTTTCTAGATAGAGCCTAAGTTACCTCCAGCTATCCAAACCCTCTGGCACAGCTTCTTAATCATAGTGATTAAGCCTGGAGGTATCTAATGAAGTTGTTTAGCCATAACACTGTGCAAAATGTGCCCATGGAACTCCCTGCCTCGTGAGAGCCCAAAGACTGAAAGAGGTGAAGAAAGGACACTGCATTTAAATATGCAAGACAGAGAGGATTAATATGAGAATAGGGCTGTCCTGCTCTTCTGTGGGGATGTAATGCAAACCTCCCTGCCCCAAGGCTTATGCAGCAGGGCAACCATGGGAGTGCAGCCTGAAGGGGGGGGTTCCAGCTGCAGAGTTACTTGTAACCTTCCACCCAAGGCAGGCCGTGAACTTTGATCTGGGTCCACCACAAATCCCCTCAAATGCCCCTCGATCCCATGGCTACAGACCTCAAAGCTTCAGCATCGCCTCAGCTGTAGGTGTTACAGCCTGCACTGCTTTTCCTGATGGACAACCAGGACACTCACACATACAGCAGCCACGAGACATTACTGGGTTTCATTCACAAGCAGAATCAGATGTTTAAAACAATAAACATCCTTCTGGAAAACACAAATATACAAATGATCTGTTATTGTTGGAGAGGTCCAGCTTGGGAAGCACAAAGGTTTCTCCTCTCCCTTCCAGAGCTGTCCAGTGCTGCCTGGCTGTGGATGAGCCTAAAGAAATTCTGCTCTATCAAACGAAGGGCAAATGGAACCATCCACAGAGCAGAGGGGTTTCTAGTGCTCTCCCTCCTGGCTGTCTCCCCAAAAGAATCAGCTGCTTTATATTACTCAGGGAAAAGAAAAGGCTCTTAAAGCAAGCAGAAGCCGTATTAACACTTCCGCTACTGCCCTGCTAAAAAGAGCAGAGGATGTAAAGCAACATTGGTAAATGAAACCCAGATTCACACTCTGCAGATTCAGACAAGGCGCTTGCACAAATCCTACTAAAGACAGTAATTGGCTTTAATCAGTCAGAATCAGGACTGATTTCTAATCCCTGCTCAGCCACTGACTCACCAGGGCTTGTGCAAGTCACTTAAGCTAGGACTCAACTCAACTAACCTTAGCCATGGGAACTTAAGTTTCCGATCAGTGCTAATACTTTAGAATCCCTCTACAGAGAGACTGACACTTCTGAAGGACAATTCAACCCATCCTAAGATGCCTTTCTGGACAAGACAGGCTGAATTTCCCTCTCGAAATCCATGGTGAAATACAAGGATGTCAATCTTTCATCATGGTGATGCCATGGTGGGGAATGGATATGTAACTGTATGGAGGTTGGAGAGGGGAGATGCTGGAAGGTGACTACAAGATGACCATCCCTGCTGGATGCTCCCATGGAAGTAGGGTGGAAGAGTCTTGCAGAGGAATCCTGAGGGCAGCTGTGGGGTTCCAAAATCACCATTCCCTCCGGCAACGTTGACCATGTCTTTTCAAGGCAATGTAAGGCTGAGCCCTCCTGAGATGCTGTTTGCACAGGTTTATCAGTGGACAACATCTGATCCTCCCCACCCCGGGACATGAAGATGTTAGAATTAACAGGAGTGAGCCGGAGATTTCTATCCCGTCTTCACTACTCAGCCATCCAGCATTGATGACCCTCCATGAGCCCTCCAGCCTCAGCAGGCCCCTGGTATCTGACTTCTTGTTTCAGCTAGATAGACTCATTTTCCAGGCAACTTTTGAACTTAGGAAAGTCTGGGCATCTGGAGAACTGCCTTCCTCAAGAATGCAAAGTCCTTTTACCTTTTCTTTTTGACCTTGCTTGCTTATAATTTATTACTTCTTGGTGCATTATCATCACTAACTAAAAATCAATAACTTCTTCACATCTGTAAGGTTTTATCTGGAGGGAAATCTGCTCCCTGTCCATCACAGTGATTGACAGCCTTCCCTTTCCCCTCCTTCTCATCACTTGTCTTTCTCCCTTTCCCCATTTCCTTTCCCTTTTGCTGCTGTCCCAAATCAGTCACAGGCATGGCGTGCGCTTGCACTTTGGGCTAAGTCAATAACAGCCACGGTGCTGGAAGGAGCCTTTGGCCTTGTTTCTACCCTTTCCAGAGGTCATTTGTCATGGGGGAGAGGTCCTGGTGTGTTGGGGAGACCAAGGTTAATGCACAAAGACCCTCCTGAATGAAAGAGCCACCCTCCCTCACCTCCTGCTGCTGCCTCCCTCCTCACCCTGGTGTCTGCAGCTCCCCCCTGCGCCCCCCCGGGACGTTTCATCACTCTCTCTCCCATACTTTAAAAGAAGGGGAGTTAAAAAAATGTAATTAATTCCCTCCATTTCTGAGCTGGCCTCAGGGCCTCTGGCCATGGAAGCTGCAGCAGGGGAAATGTGCACCCTTTATGATAAACCAATGTGGCTTTGGGAAGGGAAGAGCAATTAGGGCCTTCAATATGGGCAATCAGGCCGTGAGATTTTCAGGTTGGGGGGGTGGTTGGGGGTGTTTGGAGGGGCTCAAGGGGCAGACAAGTGATAGGGAGAGATATTGTAAGCTAGAGGTAAGGTTTGTGACAGAACCTTGTCCCAGCATTGGTCTTTGTGGTCAGGAGCTCTGTGGGAGATACCAGAGCAGCCCAGACCATGCCATACATCCTCAGAGTCCCTCCACCTCCTGCCCCTATTATCAGCTTGCCTTGGGCTTCCTAAGGTACCCAGCTGATAGAGATATCAGGCCCTGGCCAGAGCAGGCTTCATACCTACACTCACTGATGCTCCAAGAGGACACTGAGGTGTTATAAGGAGATCAAACTCCAGCAAACAAAGCGATGGGGAGGCAGGAGCCTACGGATGGCATTTTAAAGAGTGACCCCTGCTTCTGTGGTGTCTCCATTTGCGGACACTTGATTTGACACAGCACAAAGCGTCCAAAATCAGAGGCTGCCTTAGAGAAATGCTGCATTTAGAAACTGCTGAGCCTGGCTAAGTCCTGAATTGAGGGAAGCTGAAATGATCTGCAGTAGCTGAAGGGTGTTAACTCCAGAGAAGCTGCTGGGTGGTCCTCAAAGAATGCAAAGTAAGGGTCTCCTGGCACCATGGAGTGTTTCTGAGGCTGTAGTCCTGCTTTCCTAGGAATGGGTGAAGATCCTCTCTCTTTGGGAAAGGCTGAAAATGTGATCAGTTGGAATACTTGATACTGCATCAGGCAAAAAGCACTAGAAAATTGTGTGTGAATAGCATTTGCAGGCTGAAATCTCTTTGTTTCAGCTTTCTGTGGTGTTAACATTTACACTGCTTCCTAGGGAATGGGAAGCCTGCCAGGGGCCTGATGGCCATGCTGGGAAACACGCTGGATCTGACGGATTTACTGACGGCATGGACCAAGTTAGTGATTCCCTTTGAGTTCCTCCATGAGGGCTTGGTCTCTGCCATTTGTGGTGCATTCAGCTTCATGCTCTGGCCTCCAAGACTTTTCTTACCTACTTGGTGGGGGACACAGCTTAATCTTTTCCATCTTTATTGTGCAGCCTGTTCAGCTAATCTTTCCTTTCTCTCTTGCAGAAAGCAACCCTTCCTTATGTTAATGCTTTTTGATCTCTGTGGATTCATTTTCACTTTGTGGGAAGAGTCGATTATTCTATACATACATTAAATGGAAACAAAATAAAGAGGTGACTGTAGGACTACTGAAAGCCAAAGAGAGTTAGGAGGAGATAAATGAGGTTTCCCCAAAGATTTTCACTTGAAAGGAGGATAAATATATGCAAATATGCCCCTAGGTAGGACTAAAGTGACTTATGTAGCAATCACTAACACTGCACTCCCCAAACCAAGCAATTAATTTTGAATATGTTCTAAATCATTCCATCCAGCTGAGTTGTACCCCAATGCAGTACATACACCCATTCAACCTGATCCTGCAATCAGGCCAAGGATCCAGACAGCGATTCACACTTCTTGCACGCTTCTGAGCCAGGTAACGGCAGTTCCTTCCATCTAATGTCATTTCCAACTACATTTTGGGGCCCAAGGAACAAACTTCACATTAGCTTTCCTTAAGGGAAACTTCCCTGAGTCCCAGCACAGTCTGAATTCACACTGGTATAAATGAGCATGTGACTTAGCTCTCTACTTCTATTTTGTAGTGGTCTGGAGTTTAAGAAACCTGATGTTCCACTGCCTCATCCAGCCAGGTATTTATAGTCCATCTACCCATAATGTGTTAGAAATCATAGAATGGTATGGGTTGGAAGGGTACCTTTAAGTTCCAACCCCTGCCACGGGCAGGGACACCTTCCATGGAGCAGTTGCTCCAACCCCTGTGTCCAACCTGGCCTTGAGCACTGCAGGGATGGGGCAGCCACAGCTTCTCTGGGCACCCTGTGCCAGCGCCTCAGCACCCTCACAGGGAAGAACTGCCTTATCTCCACCCTGCACTTCCCCTGTTTCAGTTTGAACCCATCACCCCTTGTTCTATCACTGCGGTCCCTGATGAAGAGTCCCTCTCCAGCATCCTTGCAGCCCTCTTCAGACATTAGGCACTGCTCTGGGGTCTCCATGCAGCCTTCTCTTCCCTGAACAGCCCCAGTGTTCTCAGCCTGTCTTTTTACGAGAGCTGCTCCAGCCCCTGATCATCCTTGTGGCCTCCTCTGACTTGTTCCAACAGTTCCATGAGCTATATGAGCTAACACAATCTCTTTCTCAGCAGGAAGGACTTCAGGGCTGACGTGGCTGCTGCTGCTCCATTGCAGTAATGTCCCATTTTCCTGACTTTCACCATTTCCTGGGAAAATTCCTGGATGCCCGTGATGTCCCTTTCCAAAGTGTGTCAGAAGCACGGCTGGGAGCAGAACACCATGTGCCTGAATCCCTTCTGGTTTGTATGGGACACATTGTACGAGATCTCTTCAAAGTGGACAAGCAGTCACTGTAGGCCTGTGCTTGAACAACTTGACAGTCACCAATCAACCCAGAAATATCATCAATGCCTTTCAGTGACTTCAAACACCTGAAGGATGTTTCAGCACCATAGGGAAGTGGGCTAGGACACAGCAGGTGAAATGGAGGTGAGCAATTGTTTCCTTTAATGAACCTGTTCACTTAATAGATGAGAAACTGCCACACACTCATGATGGAGAGGGCTTGGGGAGGTGCTGGGGATGCAATGGAGCTGGGGATGCGATGGTGAGCTGCAGCAAAGCTGACCAATGCAGGCTGCACAAGGGGAGGATTAGCAAAAAAGGCGATGGGAAGTTATTACCTGATTGTTCAAGGCTATGGTGAGGTTCCACCTGGAGCACTGCATCTTGTTTTGGGCACCCTGCTTCTGTAGAGATGTACAAATTATAGAGAAGGTCTAAAGAAAAGTTTCTAAGCTATACCAAAGAATGGGAAGGTCTTAGCTATAAGGGTAAGAGAAATGGTTTAAGTCTGGATAGTCTGGGAAAGAGGAGTGGGCTCTACTTGCAGTGGAAATACCATCAGGAAATCAGAAGCACCACGGGGTTACCCATCCAATAAGGGCTATGACATATCCTGCAGGAGACGTGTAATTTGGAGAGGAAGGCCAGAGGCATCAATGGGAATGGGAATTATTACTTTAAAAGCTGCTTGATCTAGAAACACGAGCTACCATCTCTGGCATTAGGGCACCCAACTCCACTGTTACTTAGATAAAAGCAGATGGCAAAGGTTTTAACAGTCTGGATAACTAGAGAGGAAACCAACAGACAGGCAGTGCTAGTATGGGCTGCTAGAGGCAAAGTGGGGGGGACCCACTCCTACAGGCATCAGTTTCACCAACAAGCAAAATCAAGAGCCAGAATGGGAGAGACTCAAGCCAAAAGACTAATTAGCACTTTGCCATCCAAACTGTCCAAAGGGGCTGATTTTCACACACTGCTGAGTATCTCCCCTCTGAAAACAGGCAGTATGTGCTCTACTAACTGTCAATATTGCTATTCATCTTGTGTTAACCAGGCCTGAAGTTTTTCCTGATTAAATAGGAATTGCTAGGACATTTTTTGTAGAATAGCCAAAAGCCAATACTTTCCAAACATGCTGGTCAGCAAACTGAGCCACCCAATCCTCCTTATTTCTAGGCAGTAGTTTGCCTTAACAGAAGCCACCAAAAGCAAACCCTATCCTGGTGCTGTTTTCCCTCTGAATATGCCTCTCTCTGAAGCTCAAGTGAATATATTGGAAAGGAAACTCTCCGAGGGAAAATCCTTTTGTGGAGATAACGGAGCATCTCTGAGGACCTTTACACCTAATTGCAGGAATATGCATCTTGCTTGTGGCATTTTGGAACTCACAAAGTCACCTGGGATAAGAAAGCAGAAAGGCACAAGCATGGAAAACTGGAATTCCTAAACATTTCCAAACTGGCAGAAGGACTCAGGTTAGGTTTGGCATTGGCAATGGGCTGGGTTTGTATCTTCTACACCTACATGGGCATTCTTGGGTAAGCTCAGACATGCTGATGGCTGCTGGGGAATAAAATGCATCTGGGGCTTGGTGAGAGATTCAGAATACCAAGAAAGAACAAAACCATGCTCAATCGGCCCTACATCGATCGCTGTGCATCTGCCTAACGTGGATAATGGCAGAGTGGGGCGATCACGCAGCAAAACCAAGTCCCAGCAAATTCAAACTGCTTGATAAACTTGTGTTATTCCTCTCTCCAACAGCCTCCCGCTGACAGAGCCCAACAAAGACAACCCCAAATTCACAGAAAGGCCTCTCCTTCCCCTCCTCCCTTTCCATTTCTCTCTCATTTGATTATTTCTCTCTTTTTTCCCCATTTCTCAGCTAAGCTGCTCTGCGCTCGCTCACTATCACAACCCCCCGCGGACACTGGTAATGGAGTGCGGGTGCTGACTTACTGCTTCCAAACAAGATTTCCTGAGATCCTTTGAGTCTGCTCCATGCCCCCCCCCCCTTCTCCTGCTTTTCTCTCTGTGTCTCTCTCTTTTTGGAGAGTGGAGGGGAGCCTCTATAAATGTGAAAGGAACTGCACTACAAAGAGTCCCCCGAGTGGCATATCCCAGCCCCAGGCGAAGCTGCTTGGTGCACTGATAGTCCTGGATCTGCTCTAGGACTCCTCTTTCTCTTCCCCTCCCTCTTTTCTCTGATCAATCAAGGGCTGTAATCAGTTAAGGTCCAGCTTAACTGCAGTGTAAGATACACCAGTTAAGCAAAGGCAATGCCTCCAGGGTTCCCATGGTAAATACAGAGAGGTCATGGGGAGATGAAATAACCCTGATAAGTTCAGCAAGTGCAGGGCTGGCTGGGCTCGCACCAAACACTTCATAACTTGGGCTGGCAAAAGAATAGAAGAAAGGGAAAAGCAGGAGCATTTCCCATTGCCAGCTCCTCTGCTGCCTGTTTCCCTGCTCCCTCAGTTCCCTGCACGCCTGGGGGGAGCTTGGAGCATTCTTTAAGGTGAGGGTTTCTCTTTCCAGTTCATCCTAATGAATGAGCAACACAGACCTCGGTCCTGTCTGGATCCTGTTTGGACCTTCTGAGACTACCACAGGGATGAAATTTAAAGTCAGGATCTCTTTTTCCCTCACCCACAGGAAAACTGCAGCTCCTGAATCCCAGGAGATGCCTTTTGCAGCCCTACAAAGCGCCATGTGCTCTTTCTTCGGACCTCTCTCCACTGCTAGGGAGCACTTGGTATTTCCAAAGAGAGGGAGCAGCTTTCTTTGGCCAAACATGAAGCAAAACCCTCATAGGATCTGAACTCAGGGATACAGGAGCTGCATCCACCCAGGTGCAGCATCTGTATAAACAAATAGCAGTAAAGAGAAGAAAGTGTGGATCTCTGCTGAAAACACATTACCCTCACAGCTGAGGTGTTCTAGCTCGGCAGCCTCTGCCCCAGCTTTGCTCCACAGTAAAGCTTTGCCTCTCTCTCCCAAAATGTCCATTCTCAGAGATGGCCCAAGGGAAAAAAAGCCTTTTGTGGTCATTATTTGTGATCACCTTTACACTGAGCTCATGCTGGATCCAAACAGATCACTTGCAGTTTCATAATGCACTTCTTGAAGAGGAGGCTTGGGACTGTCAAGGGGACTTTCATGCGCAGGGCAAGCTCCTGTCTACTGCCATTCCTGAAACCCCAGAGCTCCTTTCTGCCCTTCACATATAAGAACTCTGGCAGGATTTGGTCCCCTTAAATCCAACCCCAAATTCTACTCAGTCTTAATCCCAAACTCCTGATCCTTACTGAACACAACATGACGTTAGGATCCAAACACCACTGCATCAGCTCTTTCCTAAGTGGACACTGGCCCATTAGACATTAGAGGTGGGGGGGAAACACACAGGGTTTATTAAAAATGATGGAGACACATAAAGAGAAGCACAACATTTTCACCAGAAGTGATAAGAAAGCCATAAAGGATTTGAGTTTCCATAAGCATCCTTCTTTGAGTCCTCCAGCTCTTTAAAAGCTATTTGGAGTGGGGATACCCTGTGGTGCTATAGATGCTTACTTAAGCAGGGGATGACATGAATTCTTCCCTGGCTATTTTGGCACTCCTGATCCTGGAGTGTGCTGAGGAACCTCAGTAGGTTTGTGATGATGATTTGAGTGGACAACACAAACAGGTGAAGTCTTTGAACAGTGAAGTGCAAAAGTAGAAGCTCCTGGGCTAACACACCATTAATGGTGCTTCCTTTTCACTTGTCCACCACAGTTCGATTCTGCCTATGTCTGAAAGTAAAACACTTTCTAGATAAACCGTATGAAGTCACCAAGAAGTGATCTAGAGCACGGGAGTAACAAATTGCATGGGTTTAAAACTTGCTTTCTTAGGAACGCCATTTAGTGCCTTGAACTAAGTGATTTTTAAGAGGAATAAGCTGCACTGATGAAAGGGAACTGTCTGCTGGCAAAGCCGCATCTATGCCAAAGGGAAGGGTCTTACCTCATTCAGTTCCCAAGGAAAACAACACTACATTTACTAACTGGATATGGAAACCAGCACACGGCTGTACAAAGGCAAGCAGAGAACTTTAGCCATTAACCTCAACAACTCCTGGCTCAGCTACAAGCTCTCTTCTATGAAGATACTTCAAATCCTCTAACTTGCTGCGTAGAGCTGTACCCCTCACCCACCCCCTCGCTGCAATGCGAAGGTGTCATCACACCCCTGTAGGACTCGAGCAGAGTTTTGACGGCATCTCCTGCATGCAAGAAGTTTAAAAGCATACAAGTCACTGCTGATCCCGAGATAACTGGCGGAAAAGGGATTAGAGCTCCTTAGCAGAGGAGAGGGAAGGCTCAGGAAGGGCTGATTCTTTTCAAGATATGACTATTTAAAGATAATGATTGCATAAATTTAATTAATGCATTTTCATGCTGCAAATGGCCGTTTTGTAATTAATGTATCTGGCCTCGCTAAGCATGGGAGATCACATCTCCCAGCCCC
>JANRGW010014017.1:0-66883 GCA_024733675.1 Psilopsiagon aymara
TCAATAGGAAGACACATCAAACATTTGACAAGTTAGAGGAATTATTAAATAATGGAAGACTTAAAAGATTGGACAGCCTGGAGACTGGACATCCCTATGGTTCTTAGGACTGATGCGTAAACTGGACCTAGAACCTCTATGCACTGTTGCATCAGCTCTGAATCCATAAAAGTGAAAGTGTTGAAGATCTAGGTGAAATAAAGTTTATTTTTAAGATTTCAAGAGAAAGAAAGCCACAAGTATCTAAATGTAGTAAAGGAAGAATTAGCACAAGGGTGAAACAGCAAACTCTCTTCCTGGTTAACATGATAAAAACATTCTGTTTTTCAGGAAAGCTTCTGAAGTTCCAAACAAAGTGAAAATAGTAAACAGAAAGTAATGATCATGCATTATTAGTAGTAAATTGAAAGTGATAGAGGTGTAACAGCTTTTCATGCTACAGTATTTCCTGGTTTGTCTTTTTCCATTTTTAATTAATTGTGTTGCTTGTATGTGTTGCATATTTTCCAAAACAAAGCAACAAGTTATTTATGTTGTCTATCATATACATGTTCTCTGTCATCATGCTGACTTTTCATCACTTTCACAGAAGCAAAACATATTAATTAGTCTAAAACTATTTATATACAATGAAGATCATCATTCTAAAACAATTTGCTGTTACTTTGCATGTTTTCTACATAGAGCAAACTTGCAGCAGTTTGTGCAGCAATTTTCTGGGCTCCATTTCTAGATCCTCTTAATCTTTTACATATTTCTGGGATCATCAGGCCACTCCTGGGAAGCCTTTGAGGAACTTCACAGTATCTGCCATTGCCCAAGAAGTGCAAGCTGTCCATCTGTAGAAGCTTTTAACAAGGTCTGCCAGCTGTTCCTGATTAGAGGGCATTCTGAGATTTTATTCCACCTGACTCCTGATTAGCAAGGGAAGGGAATCCTTACAAGTCCTAGAAAAAGCTCTCTATAAGTGCTAAGCCTAGAGGGCAGCTAATGAATGCAGCATTTTGTGCAGCAGTTTGCAGAGAAGTTGTGGCCAGAAGCTCTCTCTGTACATGTCTGGTGATGCATGATCCTCAGCACACAGTGGAGCAGCTACCCCACAACCTCAGAGTCCTTGAGGAAGACTGCTCCCGAGAGGTGTGCAGGTCTTGGACTGCAGGGACACTGCTCCAAGCAACCTGGCCTAGTCGACTCGGCTGTGAAGGGGAATGGATGAGGTATCTCTTCCAGAGGTTCCTCCAGTCTCAAAATAATGGCCAACCGTGCTGTACTTCAAGTGTACTCTATTTCAAAGGTTTCAACAAAGTTGGGCTGAAAATAACTAGTGTAACAAAACCAGCAAGTTCAGTTGAGGCAGCCAAGAAAAATCTGTGTCTTCTACGCAATTCTGCGTGCAGTTGTGATGCAAGCAAATTACAACTGAATCTAAAATCCTTCATCACCTGCAGTTATCACAAATTTTAAGCCCCCAATATCAAATGTTTTCTGCAGCAATTGCAGATAACCCTGAACTAAGACAATCAGCTCTAGAGTAATATACTTAAAATAAGCAGGTGTTTCCTCTATTCCATTAGAGCCTACAAAGAGTTCAAGTTGAAGCAGACATTTTTGTCAACTGAAGTGCATCATAAACTCCATCATAGATGAAAGCTGGCTCACGTAAGAACATGAACATCAGGCACCTAAACTAAGGTATACAGCACTTTTCAACAGCACTGAAACTCATTATTAGACTTTTTCCCAAAGTTAGCATTTCAAGTTTCCCTACAGATTGAGTTACATTCCCTAATGACATATCCTCTTTGCAATTATCATGGATCTACATGAAAAAATTATGCATATTAAGTTCTTAAGTGCTATTTTATTGCACTGTAATAATGCACAAATACATAGTAATATAGAGTGTAGTAAGTGAAGGCTTACAAGCAAAGCAGTGGAGATAGACCAGTATAACTTCACCATCTGAAACTAAATGAAATGCAAGAAAGCACAAAGTGACAAAATCGAGCTTAAGTGATCAAAGTTCACACTGCTGAAAGTTAAAACTTTGAAGCGTTCATATGAATGTAAAATTTTCTTTACTGCATAATTTAAGAAAACTGCCTCCCTTCAACTCCTTTTGGGTTTTTGCTGGGTAACAAGACAATTTTAACAGCAGACTCTACTCATGAATTTAGAGTTCTCTAATGTCAAATTTAGAAGATTTCTATCACAAAGAAAATTCAAAACTGAAAAGATTTGCCTACATGACGAGCAAAACATCAGTTTTTTCTGCTTTCCATCTATTCCATCCAACTTTGTGCTCTTTTAAGTATCAATTTTTCAACTTCATTAATAAAGTCAACTGGCTGCGCATGGCAGAAGATATTACGATCACCTATTTTTACCATAGTGTTTCCTCGTAAAAACAAGTAGCTCCTGAATGTGTATGCCACATGCTATACACAAACTTCTTACTTCAGCAGGAGATATAACCACATCTTTCTATGTGAGGAAAGGGCATTTCTCCCCCTAGCAAATATGGAATATAGAACCCCTCCAAAAATTGCCAACCATAAGCTTCCATAAAAAGATAACTTTACCAGTATTCTGAAAAATCTGTTCAAAGAAAAGAACTAGCATGGACTTCTGCTCTTTTATGTGGGGGACTACATGACTGAGGGCATGAAGTTAGAACTTAGCCATGAAGATATAAAAGCTTATCCATGAAGAATGAGGCACCAAAGGTATCCGGATGGGAAAGCAGAAGGCATCTGAATGAGAAAACAGAAGGCATCTAGAGGAGCGAGCAAGTCAAAGCGAGTAACTAACTGCAGAACAAGAGTTTGGCAAGATAACAGACTTCAGTAATGCGGTAACGGGTCATCCAATAACGCGCTGTCGCTAACTGATGTAACCAATGGCTAAAAGATGCATGTATGCTAGAAACTGTATATAAGCGAGGGTTTGTAGTAGTAAAGGAGGACTTCTACTTAATCACCAAAGCAGCATGTCACATGTCGTTTGTCCATCTCAACTGCAACACTTTTACTTCACACTACTATCAAGTCTTAAAAATGTTAAGCTAGGACCTTATAAGAATAGTAGGAAAAACAGAGTTACTGCTTCTCTTGCAGGTGGGAGGAAAGAAGGAAAACAAAATCTGAAATAGTTGCCTTTTTTCCCTCCCCCTCTTCTGTTTTAAACCTCTATGGCAAAGTTGCCATTAGTACACACAGAACAACGTTGATGCTATCTGGCTGATAACTACTTCAACTGGTTTTCTATGTATTTTCTTCATAGGTTCATACATTAAAAGAGTTTAACAGTTCTGACATCATTTACTCAGAAAGGCACCAAAAATCAAAAGCAGGCACATCCACCTATTGTAACTGTCAGAATAATTATTTGACCATACTATGAATAGTAACTAATATTCTTTGCAACACTCACTGTTATAATCAATATACTTCCTAATATTAGGAGCAAAAAAACATTACTTGAGAAACAAGTGTCAAGAACCATTAACCTCAGTCTGATTAAAAGAAAGAATGACAGGTTCTGTTGTCTGGTCAGATCATATAATCATAGAATAGTTAGGGTTAGAAATGACCTTTAGATCATCTAGTTCCAAACCCCCTACCATGGGCCTGCCCATGAAGCAATGAGGTCATTTCGTCAAAGCCTCCAAAACCATCAATTGCCCCTTAATAAGTGGAAAATAACAACAACAAAAAAACCTTAAGAGGAAGACAAGTGGGTGAATCAGGGTCGTGAGGTTTGCTAAGGAAAGGTCATGGAAAGCTCTCCTGCAATGGGCTGGTGTATAGTGGTACCTCAACATGAGCGTACCGCAGCCCTTCTCATCCAAGACAGGGTTGAGTCAGTGGACAAGTTCAAATTAATAGGGAGGAGGGTACTAAAAATTACACCGGCATGATGCTCACCTGGGGGAAACTGGGATAACTCCTTGAGCTCTGGTGCAGGAACTGATTTACAGCAGTGGAGGATGTGGCCCCATAATGCTGAGGAGCAGTGAAGATGCCATGTGCTGGTGAGCAGCAAGCTGGAGCAGTGCAGGGCCAGCCAAAGGGCCATATCTACCACCATGGCCTCCCACAGCACAATGCATCTCTGCCAGGGACTGGTAGCACTACCAAAGCTCCAATAACTCACCCCTGTTACCTCATAATCTAGGTTTAGTACACTGCGTATTAATTATTTGGAATTGCTAGATATGAACTACTTAGAAGAAACCATACTCAAAATTAATTTCTCAGCATAATAAGCTAGAAGAACATTACTTCTCATTAATAACCATTTTTTCATAAGATAAACAGGACAGCTCACTTAACACTGAAGAATGAGACCAAATTTTTAAACAGCGAGTTTCTAGTGCTGTTCTAGCAAACCTGATTTCCATTTAAAACAATAGTGTGATAAAACAGACAGTGATGACAATTTCAATCCTAGTATATCTAATAAAAGCATCTAGAAGGAAAATTAGTTCCTACAAATGAGGAGAAATAGAAAAATAAGTTGCCAAGTTTATCTTGCTATATAACAAGTAAATATTAAAAAGATAGACAAATTTTTAACATAGGTAATCAGCTAACCAGGACCTATTCTAACTACATCTGGCTCAAGAGCAATTAGTCCACCTTTCAAGTCTCTTTTTTGTAGCCAATATTTTACTAATAAAGAAAATGCATCACAAGACAACTCCAAATACCAAAGCCTGGAAGTTCCAGTCAGAACACTAGGGAACATAGGCTGGCCAACAGCCCAGCAAGAAAATCCACATAGGAAAAAAACCAGCCAAGCTTATGTATCAGCCTTTACCCTCATCACATTCAGAAGTGTCTTCAGAAGCTATTCCTGACGTTCTAAAGAATGCTGCTTATGCAAGGTCCTCAAACAGTAAACAGCATAACTTAATTTTCACTATTCCATTACTAAAGTGAAATCACCAACCACGGCTTCTTCCATAAATCCAGTAATGCATGACTTGTTATTGCTGGTTCACTAAAAACCAGTATTAAAATAGGCCTTTTTTTCTCCCCCTGCTTATCAGACACACTTCAGTGTTTATTTTGCCACTTTTGTTCATCATTTCTGTATTATTAGCAAGTAGCAAACAGATCACTTACCTGTGACCAGGATGATAAATGACAGTAGTTATTCCATGGGCATAATGGCTGCTAAAGCTGAAACTGTGACTTTCTTGAAAGCTTTGATTTGTTCCGACACTAAGTAAGGGGAAAAAAAATACATACATTAGCTCAGATTTATTTTCTTTAAAGAGTGGAAAATTCCTGTGAAGTTCACTGTGCCTTCTCAAACCAAGTGAAAATTCATGCTTACCTTACAAGATAACTTCTCAGTTCTCCACGATAATTAACAACAAGCAGTTCAGCTGACCACTGGGCACTTGCTTTATATTCTAGAAAGATCAACCCAGCAATAGCATAACTCAGATCTCCCGGAAAACTTGCTGTCTTTACCCAAAAACAAAGACAGACATTGAGAGAAAGGAGAGTTAAAAATAAATAATATATAAAACTTCGTTACTGGAAGAATTAGGAAGTTAGATTTACTATATTGGATAAAAACGTAAAGTTTTGTATTTCTACTAGTAACAAAATGCACTTCCTTCATCTTGATTTTAAAGAAATCCCAGTGTAGTCTTTTAATAGCACCTCAACTGAGTCTTCAACAGTCCACAATACTGTTCAATTTTTCCCAGAGGCTGTTGAATGATAGGGGATGTGATATAACCACCCAGTGTCATGCTCTTTCTCCCAGGTGTCTACTAGGTTGTTTTAGAAATGAGTCCTTTTGTCTGTCTCAATGCTTTCAGGGTGCCATGTTGTTGTAAGACTTGTTTCCCCAGGCCCAGGACAGTGTTCTGGGCAGTGGCATGGAGTATGTCAGAAGCCATGTGGTACCCCACTGTTACAAATTCTAATTACATGCACATACACTAACTGGGTGATTTTATACTTTCACAACCTGATGTTCCCGCAGATCTATCACAACTGTAACAAAAAAAAGAAAGATGAGCGTTCTGACTAGATGCAATAGCACAAAGTATGCGCTTTGCAAGTGCTATACATGACTTCAGTATAATATATCCATCATATGATGAACACTTCGTGGTACATTTGTGCATGGTATTCGTACTGTAAGCCTTTATACCAAAGTAAGCTATGATTAAAAAAAGGCCAAAGAGTGGAAATTGCCCTCTATGCTTACAAAATTTCCTACTATATTCATATTTAATCTAAGAGAGCACTTACCGGTGAAATGACTAAAAGCTCACTACCCATTAAGTCAAACACCCTCACTGTTCCAGTGCTTTCAGCATAAGCAAGTAATGTACAATCATGACTCCACGCCACACGCCTCCACTGAGGGTTAGGATCCTTTGGCACTATGAAAAAGAAGTTATTAAAAAGTAAAATATAAATATAACCCCTTGAACAGAGCAAAAAGTCAACTGCATCAAAAAATGCAGGATGCCGAACATCATTACAATGAGAGGAAAAAAAAAACACCTCCAACATCCATTATGTCTATCAAACCCACTAATTTTAACTACAATTTCATTTCAGATTCAGGTTTTGTATGTTCATCACAATGAAAAGAAGAGGGGGAGGAAGAGTAATGGAGCCAGTCACAAAGCAAAATTATTAAGAGATTCTTTCCAATGCTTTTAAGAAGTTACATTATCCTTGAAATAAACTAGCACAGACACTTACTTAGCAATGCATTAATAATAATAAACAATGCTGACACTAAGTGATGATGTAGAGATTGCCATATTGTATACCTTGACATTTTCCAACTATGGATCCAAAGTCATCTTTTGCAGATCTGCAAAAAAAGACTCAAGGATTTAAATGAGAACAGAAAAAAACACCATTCAATATTCCAGAATAAACAGAACACTGTAAGTGCACAATTCAAAGGTCCCCATGTATTTAACTACTTGTTCAAAAAGGCAGGTAAGTAGCCTTCACCCTTAGGCAGCTAAAGTAATTAACAATAGTATTCTAGAAACCCTCCTCTCAATGCATAAATACTACTACTAAATCACTCAGAAGTAATACTGTTCAAGTAGAATACCAGCATTTCAGAACCTCAGCATGTAACTTTAGGAAAAAAAAAACCAATCAAAGTCAGTGTTCTCCAGGTTACAGTTTTAGAAACAATACAAGAATATAGCTACTTTAATACATCTGAAACACAAGATTTATTTTACAGTCTATAAGCTGACATTTATTGTGTTCATACCACTTCTGATTGAACAATTTTCATACACTTGCTTCTTTTACATATAAATAGAAGGTCTGACCTTCTAGCAAATGGATTTTTGTGAAGCAAGTAAACACACTCAATCAAGATCCGTTATACAGCTAAACATGTTCTTGAACTGGCAAAGGAGAGCTTCTTGATAGAGGAGGAAAAGCGAGAGCATCAGTCCTTACAGCAATTCACATAACTTGAAAAATGAAGTGAAGTACTATATATGCCAGCGACTCTATAGAGAAGCAGAATACTAACTCCTTGTCCCATTTATTAGATTTCTAGGAGGAACAGAAAGGCAAAGGTCAGAAAGACCATGATTTGGGTTTAGTATTTTGAAGCATCTTCACTGTTTTTCTTTTACACCTTGGAAAGAGAGAGGTACAGATAAATACTTAACACAAAGCTTATTTGTAAAATTTGTAATTGTGGAGCATCCTGAGGGTGGGTGGGAGCTTTTTTGTTGCTTGGGTTTTGTTTTGCTTTTTTTTTCTTAATGGGGAATGGCCAAGAACTAAGAAGAAGAGAAAGCTTTCTAAACGGTAACATATTCTAAGATTACATTTTTCATTCAGATTTTTCATTACTGCCACCAGTCCTGAACGGAAGGCCCCATGAGCTGCTTTCTGCTTCTTTCACTCTCTTATACTGAGCCTTTGAAGGTACACGGTCCCCAGGCTGACATGTGTGTAGATTGCTGCTTTTTCTTTATGCCATTTTGATTTTTTTATTTGTAGGCATACTTGCTTTGGTTTGTTTGCTTTTTTTCTAGACATTTCTGACTTTCACACTAAATGCATGCAACTACTGGTTGGCTTGATATTTTGTAAACTTTGATTTCTGTGTTGAAAATTTCTAACTGTTCAGCCTGGAGAAGAGAAGGCTGTGTGGAAACCTTACAGCAGCCTTCCAGTATCTGAAGGGGGCCCATAGGGATGCTGGGGAGGGTCTATTCATTAGGGACTGTAGTGAGAGAACAAGGGGTAATGGGTTCAAACTTAAACAGGGGAAGTCTAGATTGGATATAAGGAAGAAGTTCTTCATTGTAAGGGTGGTGAGGCACTGGAATGGGTTGCCCAGGGGAGTTGTGAATGTTCCATCCCTGGTGGTGTTCAAGGCCATATTGGACAGAACCTTGGGTGGCATGGTCTAGTGGAAGGTGTCCCTGCCCATGGCAGGGGGGTTGGAACTAGATGATCTTGAAGTCCTTTCCAACCCTAACTATTTTATGATTCTATTTCACAGATTACTTTCACAAGTATGGTTAGTAAATTACTAGAAACACTCTCAGAACTCCACAGCTGTGATCATGAAGCAATAGATAACACTAAGTTACCTGATTTCTACACATTGGTCTTGAACAACTGCCAACAATTTACCATTGCTGAAAGAGAAAAATAGAAGTGTGAAGAAAAATTGAAAGTCCAGTCCTTACAGAATACACAGAAGAGCTCTAGGTCCTTTTCTGCAAGGTTAGATATAAATTTCCCCTTTCATAAACAACAACAAATTGGGAAATACCAATTTTTATTAAAAAAAAAAAAAAAATGCTATAATAACATTCTTTTCATGTAGCCAGAATGTATCTGCCATTCTCTCTAGTAGCACAAAGAGAAAGTAAACAATGTCTAAAATCTTGCTGCAAGGGAGATCAGAATCCAGTGTTGCTTAAAGGTCATTTTACAACAGCACTACCTAAGCTATGAATTGCTTTATCTGGAATAAACAAGTATCACGCTTCCGTAAGCTACATCTCCTGTCTCAGTACTTAACATACAACACCGCAACTGGCACACTGTGCAACCAAAGGAATCATCACTTCCCTCAAAGAATCACCATCTCTCTGGGCAGTACTGAGCTCTTACTGAACCACTGATCATGTTCAGTGATAATACATAGCACACTAACACATCCCTTACTACCTTCATGCCACTGAACAATTCTTCTGTACACTTGCGCTTATTTTCAAGAGCCAGTGATCACACTGATGCTGCTAAAATTATTGAAACACCTGGTTCTAGCCTTAGATCTTTCACTTCTCTATATATACAATAGCAGATAAGTTTTGAGGATATGCATTCACTTTCTTCAAATTCTAAAATCGACAATTAATATTACATATTCTGATAAGTTTGTCTTTAACTCATAGAATTCAGGACTTCAGTTTGAGAACGACTGCAGTGCAAGCCACTTTACTTCAAAAGCTAGAAGGATATTCTTTAAGCAACCTGGTCTAGTGGAAGGCGTCCCTTACCATGGCAGGGTTGCTGGAACCAAATGTTATGTAAGGTCCCTTCCAACCCAAACCATTCTATGATTCAGACCTGAATGAGATGCTTTAAATGGAGGGAAACAGCATGGAAGCCCCTAGGTAGCAAGCTGACCTTTCTTTCCCAAGGCTACCTGTGAAAGCCTCCAGCACTTCCCTTGACCAAAAAGAATAATGTCTTTAGCATGACATTAACTCAGCATTCTTGCCAATGGAGACAGAGGGAAGAAGAGAGGAAGCATTAATACATTCACTACCATCAAAAACTGAAAAGCATGTAAGCTGGTTACCTTGCAAGTACTAGGTGCCAGCTGATCTGCTTATTAACTAGACGAACCAGTCCAGTGGGCAAAGAAAACTTTGCAGGGCTGAAATTACAAAAACATAAGCAAAATCAGAACATATACATAATAAAAGCAGTATCTGAGATACACAATATTCTAAACAAATATTCAGTTTTATTTCCATTAAGAATAGCTTCCCATCAAATAAAAATCCCTGTTTTACCAAATAAAAATATTAAGCAATACTTTCATCAAACCAACCTGTACCAGAGGTATTGAAGCAAAAACAATGCAGGACCTGCAATGGAAAAAAAGAGGCAAAAATTACATCTCTAGCAGCTTTAAACATTCTCCAGCTTACTGCAGAGTTTCAGAAATTTGCACAAAAGAAAAATGTATTAACAGAATAATCTGTCCTTGGCCAATGAATTATTATATTATAGTAAATGCAAATGGCAGACAAAAAAACCCACTACCTACTTATGGAAATTCTAAGAGAAAATGCAATTCAGTTACTGCATGAACCAAGTGCTGAACAGCAATGAAACAGAATGTAAAAGTTACTCGTAGAACTAACTAGCAAACAGCCCAAGGCAAAAGTTTCTCGGAGGGGAGAAACAAACCCCTGAACAATATTTTGCGAAATACAACAGAGCTTCTACACTTCTTAGCCAAACACTTGGTTTCTTAGTTTGTCCCAGTAAGCTACTGGAGACAAGAAAGCTCACAAAAATGACATAAAAATAACACAGTAATACTGATAATCAGAAAACACCTTCCTGGAAACACATGCTGCACTTTAATTCCATTACACGCGCCACCTTAAAAAGCAGGAATTGTGAATTCTTCAAGCAATCCACACATTCTCATGAGCCATAAACATAAGACCAAGTCATATTTACCTGTAACTGCTCTAGTAATGATAAATGATGCACCATGTTTTCTGCTGCCTCTTGGCTGCAATTAAAGCAATAATGGTCAAACACTGTTATACATTTTAATTTAAATATAACATACATACATATATTCACTTATCAAATTTAAGCTGCCTGCTAGCCTACAAATTCCTTTTGTATTTTCTATTATTTGCAACTTCATATAGCAACTAAACTGCATAAGCTAAAACAGGCTATAAAGCCAAATATTTTAAGTGCCAAGATGTAATAAACAAAATGCACTACAGATTGTCTATTGATACAGCTTTGCCTTGATCTCTGAGTAGTAACAAAAGACACTGACTTCTGATTATGTCCTCCAGTAACATATATAAATCATTCTTTCTGTGCCAAAGTGAACGCCAGATTGATCTGTAATGCCCAGAAATTGAAGCAACTAGCGTTCTGCATATATCCTAATATATAACTGCTAAGCTACATAAAGACTGCTCATGCAAGTTTCAGAATTATTAAGAAAAAAACAGAACTTCTGAAGAAATACTCTTTTTATATCAATTGGTACTAGGTAAGACAGCTCCTTGGATTACCAGCTTTACTCTATACCATCTCACATAGCCTTCCTAGCAGTCCTGCTCTTCTTAAGGAGGAGGGAACTATGCTCACTATATAAATGAAAGCATTCTCCAAACACAAAGCAACATAAAACAGCATATGCTGTATAGTCTTAGCTATAAGAAGAAGTAAAATTATTTGCCAATTAGAAAGTAGGAAAAAGGTATTAAACAGAAAACAAGAAAGATAAGCAATAAGGAAAGCAAATATTCAAAATAAGTAGTCAAGCCAATTTCACTTTTGCAGTGAAAACAATACAGCACCACAAACTGAACAATAGAGTACATAATGAATTCATTTTCTCTTGAGTACAGAATACATAGAGCAGATCATTACTTGTTAACTGAAATATTCAGACCTCTCACTCCAAATTACAGAGCGGCTAACACTGACACTGAAAGACAAAAAAAAATATTAAACTTCCGGAGTACGTTCATGTTCAAAAAAAAAAAAAAAAAACGCAGTCTGCAGTTCCAAATTTAAGTTACTCAAGTAAAGATTAGCAATTTTCCATGCCAAGTTTGCAATCCAGAAATAGTCTTTCAAATAATGAAGCTGTCATCTCACAGCACATAAGAAACCAACACAGCTGTACTGATAATATTTCAAATTCAGGTTGATCAACCAGGGTATAATAAGGCATTATAGTAAAATAAATGAGAGTATAAATTATTTCTATTATCACAGTACCTCAGGGAGACCTGCAGTTTCCTAGGGAGGTTAAAAGCAGAGCTTGTTAGAATTTTCGGATTTAAGAAAAGCTCCCAGTAAAAACCATTTCAAAAAATTGCTTATACGTCTTCAGAATTTTTCTGAATGTTCTTAAGTGTCCACTCCTGAGCCTAAACTACAGGCTCCTACCCCATTCATCTTAAACCCTTCACAAAGCTGATTTACTCCAAAGACCTAAATTTTGCCTTTTAGAGTGTATTCTCAGCACCTCAGCAACAACGACTACCAGATCTGCTGTACTTTCTTAACATATTCCTATTTACGAAAACAAGTTCTCCTTTGCTAAGCATTCCAGAAATAAAACCTAAGTAACTTCCCTGCTGACAAACGACCCACTTAGTTTTGGATTTTGGTGCACACCCAGTAAACTTATGCAGAGGTGAGGAGGGAAGAGAGTGTTGGTAAAAGCTCAAAACATTAGATGGCAATGAAAAAACCCCACAGAATCAAGTGATACATTTTATACATTTCAGAAGATACACGGTACTTGTCTGCTGGAGAAAAGTTCAGTCTGTGTATTCCCTGAATGATTCCATGAGTCCTTCTGACACCTCCACAATGACTACCTCATTCTTTAATTTCACTGATCAGCAACTCAGTAATTCCTCTTGTTCTCATTACTCCCATTCCCAAACTGTGCATTATACACAACTGCATCACTACACCAAGTACAGGCTGCTTGATTTCTACACCATCTCTTCTCTGTCATTGCATGAGTCCTGTTTTACAAATAGTTTATTCCCGACACTCACTTCCACCACCCTGCTCCCAGACTTCAGAAATTCAGTGCAGATGAATGAAAACATTAACAGGAACAAAAATTTAAGCTAATTTGGGGGCTCATCTTAAGAAAGCCATACCAGTTTTATCAGTGTCTTGAACGTAACAAAACTTCACATGTTCACCATAGAAATCATTTTTCCATGGTCATAATCACAGTTTTAAGTTCATGGCACTCTGCAGTTAAAAATGAATCGTCCCAAATGACATAAGAGAAACATAAGAGACCAGTGAAAAGTTTAAGGCCTTGCTTTGTATCCTAGACAACTACATAGGAAGATACTTAATTTCATTTCTTACTGCAGCATTCAGCTTCCTTTCCCCTTCTGCTGTCACTCACCTCACTCATTCCAAACTATTCAGCTTTACAAGAACTACGGCAGGGAGTGTTTTGTGACTTTTTCTGAAAAGTGACATTAAATCAGGATTAAAAGAGACAAATGTTCTAAAGGGAAAGCCACAGTCAGCTAAATAACATCATCGTTGAGACACCTTAAGGCAAAAACTTAATCACGTTGGCAAAGTAATTTGTTTGCCTATATATGTCAGCATAAAAGTATTTTCCCAGTAAAACTGCAAAAAGAATATAGAAGTGTCCCTTGGCTACTGACAGTCTCAAAGAAGGATGTAAATCCAAGCAAACAAGTACAGAGAGGGATCTAGTTTTCCTCACACAAGGTAAGCTCGATAAAGGCCATGTTTCTACTACGACAGCTGCCACTGCTCTCAATACAGCTGTTTCTGGAAATGACACTAGGATTTCATTACAGCTTCCCTTCTATCAACTCAGCAGTAAAACCAGGTATACATCGTTCACAGTTAATGAGCAGAGAAGACTCAAGGCACCCCAGGCGGCACAAACCAGGGTGACAAGACGGGAATTAAGTGACACAAGGTCTTGTCAGGAACGGGATGACCGCAGGGGTATTTCCTGCGACTGTCCCTGCTGCACTGCCGCTCTTGTGCCCACCAGGAAGAGGCAGCCCGGTGAGCCTCCCTGAAGGCAACAGCCCGTCCCCGCGGCCTCCATGGCCAGCGGCCTCCCCCAGCCGAGGGCTGCCCTGCCACGGGTCAGCGCCCGCCAGCGCTGACGTGGCCGGTCAACACCCAGCACCCGGCCGTGCCGCGGCGACACGCACCTGCACCTCGGTCTCTGGAGGCCACTCGGTGTTAACCAGCAGGTCGTACAGAATATTTTCCTCCTCGTCCTCCTCTTTCTCACGGGCACCAGCCATCACCTTCCCTCTCGGCACCGGTTCTCCACGCTCCCCAGCACCGACGGCGGCGGCCATGATGGCCTGCCCCCACCCACCCAGCGCCGCAACGACGACGGTGTGCGGCGAAGGCCAAACCACTAACACCCGGCCGTTCAGTGCGGCCCGCGGTATTTAATTATCCCAGCGCTGCTACCGGCTAAAACTCGCCTCGCCGCGGGGCGAGAAGCTGTCTCTTTCCCTGCCCGACGGGCTTTGGAGCCCTAAAAGGGGGACCTTGAAGCTGAGGGCATGGGAGCAAGGCTGAAGAGCCCTCCCCTCCTCAATGAGGGCTGAAGGATGGCAGCTGCATCTGCAGAAACATAGAATCATAGCTTCAGCACAGTTGGAAAAGACCTTTAAAATCATTGAGTCTAACCATCAACCCAGCACTGCTAAGTCCACTGTGTCACTAAGGGCCTCGCCTACATGGTTTTCAAACATTTCCAGGGAGGGTGATTCCACCACTTCCCTGGGCAGCCTGTCCCAATGCCTGGTCACCCTCTTGTTGAAGAAATTTTTTTCCTAATATCCAATCTAAACCTCCCCTGGCACAGCTTGAGGCCATTTCTTCTTGTCCTATTGCTTGTTAGTTGGGAGAAGAGACCAATCTCTACTTCTCTCCATCCTCCTTTCATGTAGTTGTAGAGAGGGACAAGGTCCCCCCAGAGCCTTCTCTTCTCCAAACTAAGCAGCTCTACTTCCCTCAGCCATTCCTCATCAGACTTGTGATCCAATCCCTTCACCAGGTTTTCCCCATCTCTGGGCACACTACAGCAACTCAGTACCTTTCCTGTAGATCATTGATAAAGATATTAAACACCACTGGCCCCAACACCGAGCCCTGAGGGACACCACTAGTGACCAGTCATCAACTACATGTGACACCATTTACTACCACTCTTTGGGCTTTGCCATCAAGCCAGTATCCAATCCAGCAAAGAATACACCTCTCCATGTCATGAGCAGCCGGTTTCTCCAGGACAGCACTGTGGTAGACAGTGTTGCACAGCCTTTCCCTCATCAACCAGACATGTCATGTTGCCATAGAAGGAGACCAGGCTGGTCAAGCAGGACCTGCCCTTCATGAACATGTGCTGACTGGGCCTGATCTCTGTTTTCCTGCATGTGCTTTGTAATCCTACTTAGGATCATCTGCTACATGACCTTCCCCAGTGCAAACACACATTTTGTGTTTAAAACATAAGTTATCTTGGGTGCAAACTCGACTGCCTTTCATGACTTCACTGTCTGAAGCCACAGCTACAAGGCCCAGCACCACCGACACAGACTCACAGAATCAAGTGGTTTGTTAAAGACCCGTAAGCTCATCATTCATGCTCAAGCTTTGATTTACAGAGGAGAAAAATACAGCAGGCTTCAGAAAACTGAAAAAATCGTGAGCGTGTGACCAGAGTGGGCCATAAAAATCCGGAAACATAACAAAAGTAATTCCTCCTCCGATTCTGCCCTTCTTGTAGTGTGTATTGTGTGCCGAAGGGCGCACAAAGAGCCGGAACGCACGGCGCGGTGCCTCTCCCTCCCGCCCGGCGCCGTAAAGCCGCGGACGCGCTGGGTGCCTGTGTTCTGCCGGTTGTCGAGTTCGTCGTTGTGCAAAGATGGCGGCGTTTTCGGGTACGTGGTGCTGGGGCGGATTGGGGGTGTCGGCTGTGCCGCCGGCAGCAAAGCACTGGGAGTGCCCTCTCGATTCTGGACGCTCCGGCGCCTTTCGGGGCTGGTGGCTCCGGATCCTGCCGCGGCGGACGGGCCCAGTTAGCACCGCACGCAGCTCCTTGGGCCTGCCCCGGTGAGGGCCCGCAGTGATGCGTGACTGAACACGTAGCAGGCTTCAGGTCGGGAGTGGGGAGATGCAGGTGATCTTCCCTGCTCCTCGTGCTTCTGCAGGCCTGCCGAAGCAGTTAATGGTTTGCTGGTTTTAGTGTGTATGTGTGCATGCATTTGCAAATGATGCTGCTGAAATGTTAGACTTGCTCCTCAGGCTTACTGGTTCCTGTAACAGGAGGCGCATCATAACTGGCTAGTATCTGAATGTTACAGAAGTAGCGATATAAACTGCAGTCTAAAACTTTAATGGTAAAGGTGGGAACCTAACTGTGTTTCCCCCTCCTCCTCCCCGCACGTTTATTAACACATAGGCAGCCAATCAACATTAGAGTACTGTAAAGTTTTAATGTATGTGAGGTTTTTGTTTCTTTTAACGGAGTTTGTGTGCCACGGTTTGATCAAAACCAAAAAAGTGTTTGAATTACACTATGTGAACTGTAAGTATATTAAAAATGGTAAAAAAAAAAAATAATGTAGGGATTTAAGTATAATCTGCAATTGATAGCTCCTTTTATTGCTATGGAAAAAGCTTTTTGCTTATATAGATTGTACAAGTTTGTAGGAGGATAGACTAACACTTGAAAATATTGAAAATAATGAAATCATGTTAGAAATAAAACAATACGTTATGTTTCCTATAAAGTATGTGTTATAGCAAATGGAGGAATAATTTTTTGACTGCATGCATCCGTATATCTCTGCAGGTCTTTCTTTATATATGTGGTATATGTGAAACCCAGAATGTGGCAGTGTGTAAAAGCTTCCTTTAGAAAGGCACATACTTATATTTAAACTGGCTTAGAGTAACTCTATGCATCTGAATAGGTAACTAGCGGTTATTTTGACGGTATAATTGATTGGGTTGGTGAAGATCTATTTTACTCTTGCCCTTACTGCAAGAGCATTTCCTTTTTAAATAAATAGATTTTGTTTGTCAACATACAAATGTTATTATTCTGTGACTTCATATTTAACTTTTGTCTGAGATACGACCATCAGGCCTTAATAAGAGCATGCCAGAAGGGGGATCTTAGGAAAAAAACCTTCCAAAATCAAAGCATTGTCTAGTTAAAATATGTGCTGGAAGTGTGTAAGGAAAGATTTAGTAAAAAAAAAAAAAAAAATCTAAAATTTCAGTCCTTATCCCATACAGGTTTTTTCCTTTTTTTTTTTTTTTTTTTTTGGTTTGGTTGGTTGCTTGATTTTTCTTAATTGTTTGCATCTCAGCTATAGATACAGCCAGAATATTTGTGATTAACAGAATCTTCCCTGCTGCCTGTGTCTGTGTAGGCAGTTTCCTTAAATGCGCAAAGATAAGTGCCATGCCCTTGAAATGGTACTCAGTTCCAGTGTGTTTGCTTCACTGCTTTGTCAGCACCTGCCCCTGTGCTGAGTATATACCTGACTTAACTCTGCTATAAGGGGAACAACTGTCAAAACTGTATATGGGGAAAGGATAATGTTTCTTTTCTGTCACTTGGAGTTCTGGAGAGAAGGTTGCATATGCTGGGTTTTTGTTTGTTTGGGGTTTTGGGGGTCTTTTGGTTCATTTGGGGTTTTTTATTATTTTTTATTTTTGTCTGTAGTTGGAACTCTTGACACTTGGAAATATTTTGGGCTATGTTAGAACTCTTGACACTTGGAAATATTTTGGGCTATGTTGAGGTAAATAGCACTTCTTGTTATTTTTTTCTTGTCTTACAGAAATGGGTGTTATGCCTGAGATAGCTCAAGCAGTGGAGGAGATGGACTGGCTGTAAGTAGAAATGCATTTGGGCCTTGCAAAATCTAATTTGCCTTTCAGTGTAATATGACATGCTTCTTAAAATAGCTCTACTGTCACATCAAACAAAGCAGATAAGTTTTCCTTTAACTGTTGTTGCATCTTATGCACTTCTTTTAGTGTGAGTAGCTGACAAGCACAAATTGTGACTGCAGTGATAGCATTTAAACTTGGCAAAGCAAAGCATGACTGCTTATACTTCAGCGTCATTTGTTTGATAAAAGCTTCTTTGCTTCTGCCTCTGTGCTTCTGGTTTGTTTATTATGTATTGTGGGATTACTGGATGAAATGTCATATACTTGATACTGGTTTAGTAAATATTTTCCAGATTGTGGCCTGAATTTATGTCTTTGGAGTTGATGCTTGGTGTCAGTCTTATAAAAAAGTAATTCGTCCTGGTTTGGCTAACATATTTGACTTCAGAGCTTGTTTTGAATTATTATTCAGAATTTTATCAGTATGCATATCTTAGTGTATGTAGTTTTCTAGTTCTGAATAGGAATTTTGTAAATGAAGACAGTGTAATTGGCTTTAAAAGTGAAGCATAGCGATGTGAGATGTAGCCTTGTCAAGGTGTGGCTGAATCCATTGCATCCACTAGTCACTTCCTCTCAAAGTACCCCTCCTTGTAAATGGAATATATTTCACTTTCTTAGCTGCAAGGCAGGAAGAATAACATTTACCTGTTAATTTCCATCTTGTAGATGACCATGGCGAGTGCCTATATAAGCAGAAATCTTTTCTCTACTGATAGCATCAATTTGTGTTAATGTGTTCTTTCCTGCAGTCTTCCTACGGATATCCAGGCAGAATCCATCCCACTGATCTTGGGAGGTGGTGACGTACTTATGGTATGTATGTGGGATAGCCCTGTTCCTAGAAAGCCTGTGTGTTTTGCTCGTTGTTCATGTAGTAAATTCTTTTCTTTAGAGAAAAGTTTGTAGTTAGTCTAGATTTACTGTCCTTCGGTAGAAAGTATATCATTCAGCTAAAAACCTCTTTGAGTTCCTGATGTGTTTTCAACTGTTCTCACAGATGGGATTTATTATTTTTAGGCTTTATTTTTGACTACTTGACAGGCATGGGCACATGGATGAGAGCAATTTGATTTCATCTGCTCTGCTTTTTGTTGTAAATATCTGACACAGATTTGCACGAAACATGAGTGATCCTGCCTAAACAAATGCTCCGTTATTGATAACCTTGAAAATGGCAGATTAGTATGCTCTATTAATCATATCTTTGGTAGATCTCCATGTTCTTGATTCCATAACCAAATAACAGTTCCTATAATCTCCTGTAGTGCTTCCAGAAATCAGACATACACAGGTAGCTTTTTCTGGTGGACTCTGGTAGTCTTTTTTAAAAATTTTTGAGGTCTATTGTACAGGTTTTTCTACATTTAATATTCACCTCTAATTAGTGTGAAGCAATAGCATTACTCTCTAAGATTTTCTGTATTATGCCAAAGTAACAGTAAACTCAGTTTATTGAAATAAAACTGTAAAACAGTCCTTCTAGCCCAAGTTGTAACTCTGATTAAACTCTTTACTATTGTCTTCCTATAGGCTGCTGAAACAGGGAGTGGAAAAACTGGTGTAAGTAATCAAATTTAAATTAGTGGAAAATCTTTAAGTGGTGAGAGGTGGTATGTTTGTGCATGTGTAAATACAAAAAGAACATGTATATGTGTGTTTATGTATTTAAGCAGTATTAATAGTCTTTACAAACATGTAGGCATGTTTTAAAGTGTTTCTGGCTGTGAGTATTGTACTTGAAAGCTAGGCTGACTGTATATCTTTAAATATCTTTAAAAATTGTGGAATGAAAATAAATTTCCATTTTAGGCTTTTAGCATTCCAGTTATCCAGATAGTTTATGAAACACTGAAGGACCACATGGAAGGCAAGAAAGGGAAAGCAACTATTAAAACTGGTGGGGCAGGTAAGTTTTCATATGTTGTACTTCTCAAGTTTGGAGCACTGTTATTTCATGTCAATTCCATTTCCTTCTAAAGAAAAGTTAACCTAACTTGCCATTAGGTAAATATTTTTTCTGTAATTTGGCGTAACGTAAATTGAATATCATCACCCCTGACTTTAAAACAGAAAATATAAATTTACTGTTGCTGTCACAGAAGGAAACGGGGCCCTGAAGAGAAGGACTTGGGGTGTTGGTTGATGAGAAACTTAACAGGAGCTGGCAATGTGCACTTGCAGCCCAGAAATTCAGCTGTATCCTGGGCTGCATCAAAAGAAGCTTCATGAGTAATCTTAATTGAAATGTTATTTATTATTAAAAAAAAAAATATGTACATAGTGGGACCTATAGGTTTCATTGCAACACAATATTTGGCATACACAAAGTTTCTGACTTTATTTTTCGTATCTTAGCTCTTCATTAGTAGCATATTAACTGATAACCTGGAAAATACATTAATGTAAAATTGAAACAGAAATAGCAAATACATGTTGGATTTATTGCTCTTAATGTAGTCTTGGGTATTTTCTAGCTGAATTTGATTGTGATTATGTAGAACTCTGGTTTACTCCTTAAATGTCTTCATTTTCAATAGTATTTTTAAATAACTTAGCCTGTGCTAAACATTCACAGAACACCTTTGCATTTTTCATCTGCGTCTCTCCTTTAAGCTATAAGCCTTCTTTTTCACCTCATTAGCATTAAAACAAAGCTGTGTCCCCTGAAAATTAAGCCAAACACTGTAGAGCCAATGTGAACTTCAGATTTGAGTATTCCAGACTTAGCTTGTTAGTTTAATGCATTTTTAAGTTTGTTTTTTTTTCTGTCTCCCGAACTTAGTGCTCAATAAATGGCAAATGAACCCATATGATAGAGGATCAGCTTTTGGTGAGTTGTCCTAGTGTTCACTTTATAATGTTCATTTGATGGAAAAATAAATCAGAACAAAGTATGCATGAAAATCTTAAAAGCAGTTAGAGAGATTTTCTGTAACTGAAACTGTTTTGTAATTTTCAGCTATTGGATCAGATGGTCTGTGTTGTCAAAGCAGAGAGATAAAAGAATGGCATGGATGCAGGGCAACTAAAGGTGTGACTAAAGGTAGGTATAAAATTATGTATTTTGGAGACCCTTCTAGAAGTTTCAGCTGATACAACCTACTTTTCACCTTTTGTAAGTGTAATTGGTTCCATATAAAACTTAATATCCATCTGAACAAATATGATATTAGTCAGTGCACTGCTGGGAGGAGACTTCGGAATGACAAATATGCACCTTGTTTTGTAAATTACTTTCTTCCTGATAGGGGATTGAGTTGGAGGAGACTGTCGTAACTAATATTCATTAGAATACATTTTATTAAAGTGTTACTAATAGGAAAATAGCTACGCACACAGTACCTTCAGTTGTTTCCTTGCACACTTCACAGACACATACACGCACAAATTTCATGGTTATGTGGTTGGAGCAACAGCTGAGAGGCCAGCCCCAACTATTTACTTGGAAGTAGAGTCACACTGATAACTCCAGTGGGTCTAGATGAGTGTTCAGAAAGATTCTCAAACAGCCTCATTTGATCCAGTGTGCAGATAATCCTGTAGTCTCTCTCTACGTAGCAGACAGTTGGATGGGGTTCGAGTTACACAGCTATTTGTTGATGCTATAGTGTATGCTCGTGATCTGGTACTGATTTGGCAGACCACTAATGTTCTGAGTTTATCAGTTCTTGTGGATTCAGTAGAACCACTGGTCTCTCTGTTTATCACTCCTTTGGAGCCTTTCACACACTACCTCTCAGCATATACTTTTTCTGTTGCCTGCTCTTTGATAATCCGTTTGTTCATTACGTACATAGGTACCTAGAGAATCTTTTCACCCTAACACAATAGGGGATTTTACGGCACTTTCAGAAGTGGTGGAAATGCTAGGCTTGTGTAGTCTTGGAATTAGCCAAACTGAACCACCTTGATAAAATTGAAATTTAGGTGTTTTCAATATTGTTCTTTCTCTTTCAAAGGGAAGTACTACTATGAGGTTTCTTGTCATGACCAAGGCTTGTGCAGAGTTGGTTGGTCAACTATGCAGGCTTCGCTTGATTTGGGTGAGTTTCCTTCAGAGGAAGAATCCTGTAGGCAGTTTTCATATTCACATGGAATGGCTAAAGTCCTACTCTAGTATTGCAGAGGATGGGCTCTTGAGGAAGGATAGCGGTGTTGGGGAGTTTAAAACACTTTATGTTCTTACTGCAAGAGGAGATCTGCTTAGGAGGCAGCAATGTTTCTTGTCTCAAGTGACTTTTGCCCTTTTATTTCAATTTTTTTAATGAAGGTGACTGAAAACTGGTAAAATCAGTAAATGTATTGGTACAAAAATACTAGTTTAGCATGTATGAAAGCTAGAAGTATTCAGTACTGTGCTGTGATTTTGGAGGTTTTTTGTTGTTTGGGTATTTTTTTGGTTACATTTTATAGTGTTAGAGGTTTTGGTTGCCAGTACAAAGACAAGTAAACGTAACCTGTCAACCAGAAGATAAAAAAACTCGTACTTTGTCTTGTCTTCAGGCACTGATAAATTTGGCTTTGGCTTTGGTGGCACTGGTAAAAAATCTCACAACAAGCAATTTGACAGCTATGGTGAGGTAAGTTTGAATTGCATATGATAGAAATATTAAGTGTTTTGCATGTTGGTTCCGTGCTGTAACAATCAGCTGTCTTTTGTAATGGTTCTTGCTTTTAAGGGAATGTTGCTGAGCAGAAATACCATGAAGCATTGAACATTTTAGGATAGAAACACAGTAACAGATCTAACAAAATCAGTTATAAGCCGGAAGCTTATGACTGTGGCTAGACTGCTAATATATTGACTCTTATTTGCAAGATAAGCTTTTTCTGTGTGTCACAGGTTAGAGGTTAACTGATCTCTTGGATTTATTTCTTGACTCATTTCAGCCTTAGCTTGAACAACACCATTCCATCTGTATGCATTGGTAACTAAGTGAGGGCATCATATCCTGCTTACTGGTAGTCAAAGTAGAAGTAGTCACACAATTCCAATATATCAAAACGCACACTTAATGCTAATAAGGTGTTATGCTCTATTTCTGGCTCTTGAGTTTTTCATTAGAACTGTTGCCTAAATGTACACTTGTGAAAATGTCTACCGGGAATATCTGTGGTGTTTTGTGTAGTGTGCCAATCAGAGTTCAGATATTTAAGCATAATTCGCATAAATATGAATAATACAGCCAAATCTTTAATGTTTGTGGCATTAATGAACTCTGAGTGCCATAAGACTTGAACTTTTTTGACTGTTTTAGGTTTTTTTTATAGTAGTGACTTCTGAGCTGTTGAATTAGAAGCATTGTATAATATAGATTTTATTGAATAGTTGTGCAGTGGACAGATTTCAGGATATTTAAATGAAGTATTTAAGTATGCATAACAGGCATATAGTACCTTCTGCAAGAGTTAGTAATTTTGTATAGTCAAAGCATGTTTCTGTTATTGAGTTTGGTGCTCTAAGCTTAGATTTGTGTTGTCTAGTAAATGCCAGATTAATGCACTTTTCCATAATGCAGAGCTCCTCCAGGTAAGTGACTTAAATTTTTTACTGTCAAAGTGTTTGCCCTTGAAGTAAATGTAAAGCAGCAATGAATGTTTAAGTATCAAAGTTAAATAGGGCAGTTTACTGAAGATGTGTAATGAAATAAGAGTGTGCATGCTACTTACAGTGTTATTATTGGAATAAATTTAAATTCTTAAAAATTAACATTCAATAAAAAGTGGGAACTGTAAAAGTTGATAATCTGAGCGCTTAGTTTTCTTAGTATAGTGAACACTAAAATACTTTGCTTCGCAAACTTCTTTTTGTTACAGGAATTCACTATGCATGATACAATTGGGTGTTTTCTAGACATAGATAAAGGGCAAATAAAATTTTCCAAAAATGGTAAGTTTTATTCACTTTCTTCTTTAGAATTTTATTGGGATGCTTATACTGGGGTGAGGAGTAGGGAGGGAAACGCAAACACAGGTGGAGTCTGACCAAGCTAACTCTGCTTTCAGGGAAGGACCTCGGCCTGGCATTCGAAATCCCACCACACATAAGGAACCAAGCGCTTTTTGCAGCCTGTGTACTGAAGGTAATTTAGGAATATCACAGATATGTAAGATCATGAAAATTGTTTTAGTTTTGGTAATTAACTAGTTGCGTATAAAATTTTCATGGCTAACTCCTAATACCAGTGGTAGCTTGCCTATATTAAACTACAATGTACTATGATTCAACAGGTATAAGCAAATAACTTGAAAGTACCAAAATTCCAGTTTCTTTCATTCTCAACTCTAATACTGCAGTAGAATAGTAGTATCTCTTTCTGGAGTTTCCATGGATTTTTAAATTTCGCAATAATTCTGTGTAGAAGAATTTTAAGGGCTAGAGCCACACACAGAATGCCTAGTAGGTTCTAGATGACTTGGGGAAGGAGAATGTGTAAGATGGGAGACAATGCCACCTTTCCCTCGTCAACTAGCTGGTTACTCATGAGGTAGTTAATTATGGAGTTGTTTCTCGTGTTCTCTTGAATCTGTCTGTATGACACAGCTTTGTTGAAATCTAGAATGCTGAACTGAAATTCAATTTTGGTGAAGAAGATTTTAAGTTTCCACCAAAAGATGGCTATATTGGTCTCTGCAAGGCTCCAGACGGTAATGTTGTAAAGTCACAACACTCAGGTAGGTTACATTTTTAGACTTTCTTTGGTTCTGTATCAGAGTGTGTTACACAGCATCTCTTGATCACTTCATTTGCTTCATTACTACTGCATTTAAAGTCTTACAGTAATCTTACTAGCAGCAAAATTAGTAGGTTTTATAAGTATTCCAAATTGTCTTAATCTCAAATCTCAAGTAATCTAGCATTCTGAATTTAGAAATGCATCAGATAAAAAGAGAATCTCAGCTCAGTTACAAGACAGTATCATATTAAAAATAAGCATGTATGTGTTTAAGCTCTGTAATAAAATTAATTATTCTACATGGCCACTATACCCATTATTATTATGCAAGATTTGATTGTGATCTTTGAATATTAATCTGAAGCTTTTCATAATTGAGTAATAGCATCACCTTTTAGTGGAGCATATAGAATCATGAGGTATTAGATGATTAGTAGAAAATCCATGTTTGTTTTGAGTAAAAAAATCCAGCATAGGAATGTAGTTTATATTAATGGCCTGTTTTCACTTAGGAAATGCACAGGTGGTTCAAACACAGAACCTTCCAAATGCTCCAAAAGCACTGATTGTAGAACCATCAAGAGAGCTGGCAGAACAAACTTTGAACAATGTGAAGCAGTTCAAAAAATACGTTGATAATCCCAAATTAAGGTAACAGTGCGTCTGTTATAATTGCATGTATGGTATTATCCATGGACATGACTTTATGGTAGGGGTTGGGGGTGTTCCACTTTGTAGCTAAGTGGACCTTCATCTGCAGTGCTACCGATGGTAACCACAGTAATATCCACTACCAGCTAACCTTGTCAGACTAGTTAGGGGCTTTTTGATGTGTTTCATCCATGGACTACATATTTCTGCTGTGACAAATCTATTTTTTTTTTTTTTAATCAGATTATTAAAGGTGTATATCCCTTAATGTTTTTAATTTATGTGCTTGCAGGGAAAATGTTTCAGTGATTACGATGGTGATGCAGTTCTGAAAACTGACTTCTGTAGGAGCTGCTTCAGTCTAAAGTTGTTTCTCTTTTGATTGTGCTTGTAAAACTTAAGTGTGTGTATATTCAAAACTACAGTCAATTTACAAGAGTGTTTTTACTGGAATTGCAAGGGAGTAGTGATGGGGAGGGACATGCTAAGCTGTAAGGTTCATTTAGTTTATTATTATTTGGATGTCTAGCTTTCAAGGATACAGGAAACTTACTAATTTACATTTGAGATTTTTTAGGAAAAAGATTCTTTTTTAGGATTTCGGTTAAGGTGTTAAAGAGTTTAATACAGCAGCAATAAAGTAATATCAAATACTGTTTGTTAACAAAACTTTCAATTCTTGAATAAAAATACTGTACATATGGAGCGAACAATTTTTTTTTTTCTTAAAAAAAAGAGCTGTTAATCATAAGCTGCTAATAAGGATCTTCAGGCAAATGTTTATCATAGTTCTTTGATACATTAACAAATGTTAAAATCTATTGATGTAATTTTAGGGAACTGTTGATTATTGGTGGGGTTGCTGCAAGAGATCAACTCTCTGTGCTGGAACAAGGGGTAAGTTGATTTTTTTGATCATTTAATACTTTGGGTTAAGAATAACTTACATTGTTAATAGTAGCAATGCTTCTTTTAACTTGTGTAAGCTGGATAAATAGAAAATGCAGTTGATAGAAAGCTCCTATGTAGCATTTGTTACTTTACTTCTGTGGCAGTTGTCAATCCAAATGTTTACAGAGCTTGGTCAAATTCTGTTGTAGCCTGAATGCTGAAAATGTTAATGGTGTAATTTTTTTTTACCATTTTTCCTTAACTGGCAAGACAGAAATGGTTTTCCTATTTTGCTCCACTTTTTATATGTAAATGAAGCTGGTCTGTGATTGTCAGAGTTAGCTTGCACTGCAGACCAGTCGTACATTGAAGGAACTGGTCTATCTTCAGTAAGATGGGATGTACAATCAATTCAGTCATGCTGTAGAGGTAGCTTATCCTTTTTTTAATTATGACTCATTTTTGGAAGTGCTACCATGTCAGTGTTGATCAGATTTTTCAGTGATTCTAGTTGCCAAAATATGTTTTTCTCCTTCAAGCTTGAACTGGAAGATTGCTCACTTGAAGATTCTGAAAATTTTATTGGGTAACTACCCAAAGCGACTTGGAAATTGTCCTTGATTTGCATGTGATGGTGGGAGTGGAGACCAGATGACCTCGAGAAATGTCTCTAACCCAAGTTACTTTAGGATTCTGTGAATTCATAATTAATAGATAATTGGACATCATACACATAATTATCTCATTATCTTAAATTTAGACAAATCTGCTAAAGCTTCTAGTTATGGGTTCAATTCATACTCGTATGTGTTTCATAGGTGGATATTGTCGTTGGAACTCCTGGAAGACTAGATGACTTGGTCTCAACGGGAAAGCTTAATTTATCTCAAGTTAGATTCCTGGTTCTGGATGAAGCTGTGCGTACAGAACTAAGTGATAATTAAGTTGGCCTCTTAAAATGCAATATAACATTTCCTAAAAGAGTCAGTAAAACATTGGTTTAGAGCATTTGGTGCTTTAGTGGAATAACAGCTTCCTACAGAGTGTTCCACATTAATCTTACCTGTCTATAACTGTAGTAACCTATGTATTCTTTCTGCTTGTAGCCTCTCTGGTAAAGCAGTCAGTTTCTTTTTCTGATAGAGAAATATTTCAGACTGTGTTCACAAGGTAGTGAAGTATGTCCCTGTCACTGTGCAGGGAACTTGATAGGACAAAGATGAGATGAGTATTTTTGATTACCCAGAAGGTCTTGAAGCCAATGAATGTTGTAGTCAATATGCTGTAAAATGTGTGCCTCTCTTTCTGATCTGTTATAGTACTACTGAATATTCAACACAGATTAACTGCCTTGGGGTATTAGCTAGGAGAAGCTGCTGAGGCATATAGTCATTAACCTGTGAAGCACAGCAGCTGTACTTGTAAACACTCCACATTTTTGCTTTTCCTATTTTTTTTGGTTGTTTTTTTTTTTCACCCCTTCCTTGGTAGTAAAATCTCAGCCAGGCATTGATCTGTCCAGCTAATTAAAAGATATTTTTGAGATTACAGTTGTATTGCCTATTTAGCTTAAGTTTATAAACTGAGAAATGAGAAATAAGAATAGCGGCTTTATTTCTGCTATTTTATTCCCATGTAGGATGGCCTTCTCCTCCAAGGTTATTCAGATTTCATAAACAGGATCCACAGTCAAATTCCTCAAATAACTTCAGATGGAAAGAGACTTCAGGTATAAAATTTATCCATGTTTTTTGTGTTTTGGGGTGGGTTTTTTGGGGGGAGATTTTTTCATGTGGCTTGCCCTGTTGTCATTTGTTGGCTATGGCATGGTATGGAGCATGCTTCTTTGAAGGAGAGTTTGTTATACCTCTTGTCCAAAACTAACATGTGTTCTTTGGGTTTGGTAGTTTTCTGTGAATATGTTTTTTTAGGATTCTAGATGTCAAAGCTCAGTGTTTTAGCAGTATTTGAGCTATTTAGGTGTAAATGCATCTGAAAAATCTTTATTTGTCAGCTCTCAGTAATTCAGCTGTTTTCCTTGTAAATAACTGGATTTTTGTAAGAGAATAGTTAAGTAATTCATTTTATCTTGGCTTTTGTCAGCTGCGTGGTTCCTGTGATGAGGAAAGGAAGTCAGGGACTCTTTTTGTTGTGCTACATTGTGCTATTCAACTATATAATATTTTTCAGTTCCGCTGTCACCTTTGTTGCTGGGAGAATCTGATATTTATCCATCTGGCTTTTTTTCTTCTCAGGTGATTGTGTGCTCTGCCACACTACACTCTTTTGATGTGAAAAAGCTATCTGAAAAAATCATGCATTTTCCCACCTGGGTTGATTTGAAAGGAGAGGATTCTGTCCCTGAAACTGTACACCATGTAGTTGTGCCTGTAAATCCAAAAGCTGACAAACTCTGGGAAAGACTCGGCAAAAACCATATTAGAGTAAGTGATCTATAAATGAAAAGTATTTTAGTTGGGGTCTGATGTTGTATGATCTTTGCCAGCTGTGGAAATAGCTTGGTGTATCTGAAATGGTTTGTTCCATGATAGTCAGCTTTGTAATATTGGTGATGTTGTAACACTGTTTATGAACAGCTTGGTCTAACAAACATAAGTGAAGAAGATCTTGATAGAGCAACATTCTGATTTTTATTAGAGAAGAATGGCACCACACTGCTTATTAACTCATTTTGTAGTAATGGCCAGGGGAAGTAAACCTTCCAGCAGATAGTTCTGTAAAGTAGTTTCATCTCTACCTTATTTGAGATAAGCAATTCTTAGGGGGATGGATTTCATCTCGGTCTACAGTTGAAACAACTTTAAATTCTAAATTAACCTGGCACCTATTCATATGAGGTGGTGGTATTTTACGTCTTTAGTTCTGAATAACCTGGGGCTGTGTTTTCATTCTCAGCAACTCTTACACAGTTACAATAAGTAGGTTTTCTTAACACCTCATGATCTCTAGAAATTCACTTTGTTAGGTTTGTTAGAGCCATTTCATTAAATCTTAACATGAATTTATTTCTTATGGAGTTTAGGTTTATGTCTGATTCAGCCTTGCTTAGGGAAAAAAGATAGGGAACAACTGTGTGTAAATCTGTCGTGTCAGGTTTTATTTTTGTGATCGAGTTTCATGTGCTTAAACTCAAGACTTTTTGTTAGCTAAAGGCAGATTAGCTTGTCTGGTGGGAGAACAGGATGCTAAGGTTACTTTTGATTTAATTTCATGCTAATTACAAATTAATGGAGTCAGGTATTTCCTCTGTGAAATATGGACCAGTGACTTCAGAGGATTATTTGTTTTGTTTTTTCCTTAGACTGATGAAGTACATGCGAAAGACAATACACGACCTGGTGCTAACACTCCAGGTAATCAGCAACACTAGTGAAGTACTTAGCTTGTGAAATAATGATTTGTAAATGTTACGAAGTAAAGCAGAATTATAGTAGATAGCAGCCCTGAGTCAAGTTTCTCCAGACTTTTATATTTCTGTAGTTTTGAAGAGAAATGTTTCTGTAATTGGGAGGGTATAAGGGGGGAGATAGAAAAGGACTTGACTCTATATTTTGCAGGTATCTAAACAAGTGCTTGTTTGTTTGGTGTGTGTAGGTAGCCTGAAACTTCTGGGTAATTTTGTTCTTTCTGTATAACGTCAGAGCAGGGAGAGCATGGTGGAGGAAAAGAAAAAAAAAAAATGTAGGTTTAGCTCACTTGCTCTGCTGATAAATGTTTAACTGTTTACTGAAGGGCTAGAGGAAACTTACATGTGTGCAAAGGCTCATCATGTTTTTAAATAATTTGAATGAAATAACTTCTTTACTTTTGCTTAGAAATGTGGTCTGAAGCTGTAAAAATTCTAAAAGGAGAATACACTGTTCGGGCAATTAAAGAACACAAGATGGACCAAGCCATTATTTTCTGCAGGACTAAAATAGATTGTGATAATATGGAGCAGTACTTTATCCAACAGGGTGGAGGTAAGACTCCCACCCCCCCACCCCCCCTGCTGCCGGTGCCCAAAGCATCCTGATTCAGGGCTGGGCTGAACTGGGCAGGCCTGGCTGGGGACATGCTGGCCTGCATCCCCAGCCTCCCCTCCCGCCATCCAGGCTCTGCACACGAGGCGCTTTTGTCCACAGCTTCCCCAAAAGCCACAAAGGGATATCGGGGACACTGCAAGAATTCAGGGTCCTAAATTTAACAGCTTGACCTGGTGTCTAATCTGGTACTACTAAATAACATGAAGTAGCTCAACACCTTTTACGGTATTTGCTTGAGATCCATGCGTAGTGTTGCCAGATTTATTTCCTCTGCCCTTTCAGAGCTATTTGCAGTCCAGGTTACAAGATGTAACGTGTCCTCTGTTTTCTTGCCAAGCCAGTGCAATGTAACACCTTACATTTTCTTTTTCTCTTCTAAACTACCCATTAGCTACATAGAAGTTAAAATAATTCTGTCCAAGTGCGTGCTTATAACAAGTGATTCCATATATTTTTCCAAAGCTCTCTATAAAATGCCTTATATCACAGGCCATGCTGATCTAGCTACTACTGGATGTTTTTCCAAATTTCCAATGTTATAGCAATGGCAGTCATGTTTATTATACGCTTAAAGAGTCTGTTGGTTTTTATAAAATGTTTCTCAATCACAAAAATGCAGTCTGGGCAGAGAGCTGGTATAAAAGAAGCAGAGTGCAGTAGATGAAAATAAGCTGTTCACATATTTCTGTGTTTTATGGTTCTGAGTTTTTGGCGTTCCTGTAACTTTAATGTGCAGCAGGCTTCGACCAAAAAGCTGGCTCCATAAAATTTTGAATATTAGAGAATAACTATTGGATGGTCAAATGTTTTCATATCTCAACCATTTTTTAGCTCTTCCCAAGTTTGATGCCCCAGGCTATTTGTTAGCAGGTCAGTTTATTACAGATTCAACACACCTTATGTGAAAGGGGTTGGTAAACAACATCTGTGACCCATGTCTTACCTAGAGAACAGTATGGCTGTCTCCACAGAAATTAATGAGGCTTTACAGCAAAGCTGAGATTTCCCATACGATTTAGTATGAGGCCTATGTCAGTTTTGACATGATATACCTGCTTTTAGAGTTTGAAAACCACTGCACTTAGCTGAGGTTGCTGAGTCACTGACCTCATTTTAGTGCAATAGGCTGTTACACAGATGATCCACAGCCTTAACGACTGGTCTAAACAAACCACAATGGGCAGAAAAGTGCTAAAAATGCATAAAAATGAATTCTATGATTTTGGCTTCAGTCTATGAAAGAACAGGAAAAACACAAAAGAAAACAAATTTAGCTCCATAAAATTTATTATGAATTTGAAAAAGTATCAAATCAAACTTCTATTCCTCTGAGATTTTAGCAAATGAGATAAACAGTCCAGTTTACATAATATGAATGCTCAAGAATTACGTAACCATCCTTGTCCGACTGAAAATAGACTTCTATTATCTGAGCTGCAACTCTTAGTTCTGTCTGCCTGCAAGTTCCACATAGCTGCAAAGTTCTCTGTTAAAGAGAAAATGTTTTGACGTTTTCCTTGAAACTTCATTTTATCTTATTGAAGTCATGAATGTAGAAAGATCTAATTGATTGCTTCAGTCTCTGAAGCTTTCCTCTATTGTACAGAATTTCTGGGTTGTTAAAAATCCAAAATTTTGTCAGTAACTCAATCTTATAATATATAATTGCTGTTGCTGGTTAGGCCAAGAAGAAAATAGCAAAGATATTTCAAGTTGAGGAGAAAAAAACAGTTCCTTGCCTTTTTTTTTTTTTTTTTTTTCCCAGATTCCAAGAAGACTGCATAATTCCATAAATATTGGTGCATTGTCTCTGCCTGGCAAGGAAACAAATATACAGTTTGAACTGTTGCCATAGAATTTCATTGACCATCACTTCAACTGCAGAAACAAAATTCTTCTTCCTAACATAACGGCCCAACTCCTGCCTGCCTAAGCTTCTCTCAGGAAAGAACTCAAAATCTATGAATCATCTTTACAGCCACCCAGTTCTGGTGGCATTAGTCCCTGTGCTGATTACAGGCAGCCACTCTTTTACTCCAAGCTATTCAAGACTGTCAGAGTCTTGTCCAACTGCTTCAAATAACTTGACTGCAGTTTATTTTAACCCCACTGGTTTCTGCAGGTACTGGGCTGCTGCAAAACAGAGAAGAGACACTGTGCACACCAAAAGGCCTTTGCATGAAAAGGGAGTGCAACAGCAATTCCATGAAAGAGAAAATCCTTATATAAACAACTTTGGCATTAACAGCAGTGTTCACAGGCAGCAAACTGCCTAATTCCCAATTAGGCAGCACAGGTATTGTCGACCTGCTCTCACTGCTAAATACCACCTACCATAACAACAGAAGACCCCTGAGTGGGACTCCTAGAAACGACTGCACTAATATTAAACAGCATTAATAAGATCAAAAATAAAAACTTAGCATGTGGTTCTAATGCCTGAAGTCATTCATTTACAGGACAACACAGGCCTTTATTAATTCCAAATGTGACTTTTAAATTCTTTTTCATGTTTGCCTAAAAGTTCATAGAAATAGTAAGTCGTTCATACTACCGTTATATTTGAGGCGCACATAGCTCATGTATCAGGAAGTAACAGAGAAGTTAATTTCCTGTTTCACTTTTAGGAGGATATTTAAATGTGTTGGCTTTATGTTCTGCTAGATTTCCTGATCAGAAAGAACTGGGTTGTAGAATTAAATGTTTGGAATGTAATTCTGCTTCCAATTGTTTGCTGAATGTTTGCAAGCAACTAGATTATTGGCAGTACTCTGATGGCTGGTTTCAGATGTCTTCATAAATCCAAGAGCAAAACTAGTTATCTGCATAGTCATCACTAGCACTCTGAGCTGGAAGTACAGAGCTATTTTATCAAAATGCCTTTGCTTTTTGACTGCATGCAGTTGACGGTGCCAACTGCCTTGTCTCGAGGACAGACAATGAGCCAATCCTACCATCTTATCAAAACAGCCACTTCTGAGGAAAGGGCTCCAATGAAGTGCATGAGTGAGATTCTGCCTTCATTTCCCATTTGCTGCCAAAGCACCCTTCTCAAAGTTCCCTTCCTGCAAAAAGTCTCCACCCTGTCCCTCTTTCCTGACTGCTACCACAGTAACCTTGCCCTTTATCACCAAAACATCTTTAGCTATCTCCTTTAATAAAAATAGCTGTTTCCTCAGAGCCTTTTGCATTTTACATTGAAAAGTAAGAAAAAAATGTCTTGCTTTTGTAGGGTGCAATGTGAATATGATTTCATTCCAAGGAAACCAGTTGCTGATACCGTACCATCTGTCAATTGCTTTCTATTAGCAAAGGTTTCATACTACCAAGGTTCTTTGTTTTGTAAGAAAAGAGTTCTCATTCCCCTACTGTATTCTATAAAATAAATATCCTTTAAAGATTTAATTTACTTTAAAAATGTATCAGACCTTATTATGAATGATGTACTCTTTTCTATTCAGAGCTCTCACTGCACTGCATTTCTGCATTATAGCAAAAATCACCCTTTGTCAATCTATCATCCAGCTTCATTTCTCCATTTTCACATATTTACATTTCAGAAGTTCCCATTAGCTTTCTCTCCTTTTCTTTCCATTTCCATTCCCATCTCCCTTTCTCTTCCCCTGCACAAGTCCAGCCCTCTCTGTGCACAATCTCTTCTGCGCCTTCTGAGGATACTATTACTTTGCAGTGATAGTTCCCTATCCTGCTTTCCACACCACCTCCTTTCCCCATGCCTTCTTCCATGACAGCCCTCTCCTGCCCCCTTCATTCCCTGCTTATTCTTACTGAAGCAGATATATTTCATCAAAAAAAAAAAAAAAAAAAAAAATAAAACCCCAGTCATATACGTTTAGAGGGTGAAGTTAATCAGATTTGGTTTAAATGTCTGCATACCAGTCATGATGAATTTAGCATCAGAGGTGGCTGACAAGATAGAACAGAGCACTCTCGTAAAGAGAGGATAATTCCACTCTGGATGGTCAGCGCTCTAATGGCCTTGTAAAAATTTCTCATCTTTTTAGTAATTTAACTCCCAATTTTCAAATATAGGTACCTGGGCCTGTAACCTGTGCAAGATGTTCAGCTGCATCTTCTTCCACATCTTGCTTTGGACTAAAGCATGATGTTTCTCCCTCTCTTTTTCTTCTTTTTCTACATAGCATATCTGAGATATAGCCACAAGAAGCTGTCATTGCATCTTCCATACTGTCCACTCCCAGTAAATGGTATGCTATCCTATTTGTTCAGAAAGAAGCCATAAAAAACCTTTTCTCATTCTTCCTGTGTGCTCACCTCAGTATAGCTCCTCTTGAGATACATCTTTCCTATCAAATGTAAGTGGCAGGTTGAGGGTCTTGAAAGTGAAGATTGCTTTCTTTCACCATACCTGTGACGTTTCATTTATTAAAATGCCAGCCTCACCCACCCATTAAATTCTCATATAATCAGCTGCATGTCTTGTTTGTTTTCCTTTTCCAGTGGCCTTAAATAGTCAGGGGATGTGAAGCAAGGCCTTTGTGAGTATCCATGGTATAATCGCTCTCAGGACCCATCTTAAATATTAAAAATCTGGGATTTATTTTTAATACATTGCCTATGGTTAGAAAGCTATCATGCTGAAACTGTGCCTACCACATGAGCAATAATGTCTTAGTTCTTCCTCCCCATAGCAGAGGTACTAGGTCTCCCTGGGCAAAATGCACTGCTGGGCAGAGACATCTAAGCTGGGCCTGGTTGAATTAATTCAGAGAGTGGAAACACAGTGTAACCAGCTAATTAACTCCTCAGAGCTGGCTGAGAAGCAGAGCTAGATTACTTGAGTGGAACATTTTTACATCTGGCTGGTACCAAAAGTATTTTTGGCACAATACCATGCTAGGCAAACCTACACACAAGGTTTTCAGTGGGTTTTTTTTGTTGATACCCAGTTCGCCTATTTCAATTTGATGCACCAGCTCTTCTGCTTACTATATGTATTTGCAAATATTTCAACATACAGGAGGTGAGTGTGCCTGGTTGAACCCGAAGACAGCCTGCTGCTGGATGTGATATCACCCTCTAATGCCTTTAATGTTGGAGATTCAAAAATAAGCCTTCTATTTTTCTTGCTACAGATGTTAATAGTTCATTTTATACTAGAAAATGTTGACCTCTGTTCACATGAAAACAAGACTACAGGACCAGCTTTCCAGCAGCTTTTAAAACTCCTGTAATGTGTGATACCTGAGAGAAGTACTATGAGCTCTGTCAGGTTTTCCAGGCTATGAATGAAATCTGCAATTTCTGTAATTTAAAAAAGACAGCTTGCAACGGCTCCATCCCAGGGCGGCTTGGATGTAGTTAAAGACACATTTACAGACCAAATTGGTAATTTCCAGCCCCATGCTTTTTCCACATTTGTCTGGAACTTTCCTTACCAAAATGAGATGAATTTTGAGATCAGCTATGCAATGGCAAAGCTGTCCTTTTCCTCAGATCTCTCCCTCTGCTTCCCCAATGGCTCATAAAAGCTGCAATAGAGAAAATATCAGACTTTGGAAGGGGATTTTGCTCATGCAATAACAAGCATAACCAAAGTCTCGCAGCAGGCTCAACACAATACTGATTGTTTCTGTGAAGGAAGTAAGAATTAAACCTGCCCCTACCCAGTCCGAACAGATTCTGCAGTGTGACAGATGCTATGGCTGAGAACCCAGAAACAGAGTGTTATCTAAAGAATATTATCTCCAGCAGGGTCTTCCTTTTCCTTAAAATGTACTCATGAACTTTGATTTCAGAAGACCCACTGCAGTGCTTGCTTTAAGTCACTGTTTAACTGCACAATAGATTTTTTTGTTAAAATAAATTTGCTTGCTGGACTACTTACCGAATAAGTAGTTATTTAAAAACGTGAATAATTTGGACCACATTTAAAAGTATTTTTCCAGGTTCATACACAAAGATTTAAACCAGAGCTTTAGTGAAAACTTGTTTTCCAAACTAGCCGCTGTGGCTGGGCACGTGACAGTAAAATATAACAGTGTAAAGTTTCAACTATGACATCTGTCTTAGATGTTACCGGGTACCCAGTACAATCAAGCAAGGTAACAGTTCAGGTATTTGAATGAGCAGTGGGCAAAACCACACAGCTCAAGAGCACACTTGCAAAGCAAAGTGGTGGAGATTGATGGCAATACTTGTCTTTTCTGTCCCCTGAGACTACTATTCAGCCCACACAACCAGCACAGTATTCTCTGGAAACTTAGAGTAACGTCCCAACATGTGCAAGACATTTTGTACATCATGCTCTAGGGGAAACTTTCAAGACAAACAAGGAGCCAGCTATGGGTGGTCTTCAGAACTTGAAGAAGAATGTGTTAGAGCAGCACACCCCTGGAAAACATACCTATACAGGGTTAACATACGCATTGACATCTGTACTATAGGTTCAGCATGTGCGTGTGATAGTCACATCCAACCACGTATGCTGGAGGGCAGAAAGTACTGCATGCTGTAAAACCAGGAGTTTCCTTCTCATTTCAAACAGCCAGCATGCCAAGTTCTATGTTAATCCATAATTTTTCCCATGAAAACTGGGAAAGAAGAAATTACAAAAACTTCCAGCCACACAGCACACTTGCTATTATTTCACCAGTTCTTACAGTCTTTAGGTAGCCCAGGGAAAGATGTGAAATGTTCTTTGCTCTTACAATAGCAACAAGTAAAAAGGAATGGGCTGTAAGTGTCAAAAGCTGTAACACGATAGGACCTGCATCTGCCAGCTGTGCTTACTGCCCTTTAAACTGTAATTCCTCATGTCACATTGTTGAATAAATCAAAATCTTGGTACCTGGTATATTAAAAGGTCATTAAAATGTAAAATTATGACAAATGCAGCATTGAGTAGATTTCTGCAACTCTCAGATAAATCTCTCTGACCTTCACTAGAAAAAAATAATCCATTTTTTACGATTTAAGGTTAAAAAGTTCATGCCATAGTTATTCCACATATCTCTTTTTGACTTTGCAGAAGATGCACTTTACAACTGGCCTCCTAAAATCAATATTACTGACCTTTCAGACTGTGAACCCTGTCTAATCAAAGAAGCAGTCTTCTAATATATTTTTAAATTTTAACTCCTTCTTCTGGATGCTGTCCATAACCTGTGAAGTTATCAGATTAATGCTTACAGTCCTGGTACAGCTGTATACAAAACGACAGTATAATGATAATTTCACAGTGTGCTATCTATCTGCTGCACTATTAGCAGCTCCTTATAGGATTGAAGAAAACCCAAAACAATTTGTGCTAGTGCTGATCACAGATTCCAGAGTAAAAATAACTACCTCAGTCTGGGCCATTTAACAAACCACATTTTCCAACTAAAATAACAGTGTCTGCATTTGTTGGCTTTTAACACCCATTCTAGGAACCCTGTATAAAATAAACATGAGGTCAGGTAACCTAAGGACTAAGTTAAATTTGTGGAACAAAGATTCCAAAGTAAATAGTGAGATCTGAAAATGTGAAAAGTGTTTTTTCTACTTCTCAAGTGCAGCTTCTCAGCAGAATCCCAGTAAAGTTCAGAACTGACCAGAAGATAACTTTAACACAGGGCAGCTGCAGTCCTGGTGCTAACTAACAGCCCCAGTCACTCTTATGAAACCCCACTGGCTCCTGATTTATGTGCCCGTACTGTAAAGCCTCTGAACCAATACCTAAAGCCAAAATAAAATATGGTCTGTGCAGCAAACTGCAATCCCCCTGGAGTCACAGAGCAATGCCATGTTTCAGTGGAAGATTTCAAGACTCCTGTGTTAATAACACCACACCGAGGAGCTGGTAATAGCGATGTGCTTGCGCATATGCTGCTGTCATTATATCACCCATTTGTTTGTATACAGATCTCAGACTTCCAATCTTAGGCTAATTTTAGATGATGGACTCAGATGATCCTGCCAGACTCGCTATCCATCGCTCTGCTAATTATTGCTCAGCACTATGCTCCAGCTGACTTACCTTTTTCACTGTCTGTGAGTTACTGCTAGGGAGGAAGCAGTAAATGTTGCTTGGGGAGACCTCCTTGTATCTTCCCTGCTGTGATTTGGTCAGTTTGTTGGGTGCAATCCCATTAACAACCGTTGAAAGGATGCTGCTGGTCATGAGAGGAGTCAGGGTCTGGCAGAACAGGCAGATGGCCACCACTAAGGCCAGAAGGAAGGGACGAGGGCGACAAAGCCTGCGGCACCTGGGGACTTGCCCACAAACCATGGCCTCTTCACCGTCCTCACTTCGCCCTTTGCCACATTGCAGATGCAGTCCAAGTAGCTGCAACTTGTCAAAGGCAGACTTTACCCCAAACTAGCAAGAGTCTTGCCCATTTCTGCTTCTGAGTGCCTTCGTGGTGCCTGGAAAGAAGTCACAGGTTCCAGAGGAGCAGGGGCTCAGCCAATTCTGTCCCATGGGGGTACAGGAACAACCTGTGAAAAAACAAGAAGTCAGCAGCAGCAAACAGCAGTGTGCGGTTCTGCAAGGAGCCGCAGCCAGCGCTGCTGGGAGAACAGACCTGCTGGCAGACAGGTGAGGGGCAGGAATCTTCACCCAGATTGCAGGAGGAACTACACAGCCACACAATAGCATCCAAGAAAGCTAGAGGTTAAAGTTAAACACGTCCTGTCCACAGCTGAAAAGAGTACAAGAGTGTACCAACTTTGTGAACAATCGTTTTCTGTTTTTTTCTCTCTTGCGTTCTCAATTCCTACTTTGTTTTTATAGTTTCCTTCATTCCAGTCCTTTTAAATTGCCTCCTTCCTGTCAGCATGCACTGCTTTCTCTTAAAAGTGAGCATTTATCTGAAAACTGACAGACTATGAAGATTTTCGTTTGCATTTGTTCTGTCCAGATTGCAAGTTCAAAGTTACGTTTACTTACTCGGTTCTTATCCTGTTGGAAGTTTTCCGTTCTCCTCTAATGGGCTGCTGATTAAAACCACTTGGAACAGCCCTGGCTCATGATCCCAGCTCGTCTCACACACTCAGAAGGCAGGCACACGCACATACACACGCCATCTGAAGCCAGTTGGACCACAGATTTCATATAAATAAAGGCTGGACTGCTCAGAGGGTGGGGCTAAACTAGCTGTGCTCCGAGCAGGCACAGGGTTTGGAGACACAGCCTGGGATCTGGATGGGGAACAAGAGATGTCCTTGCTCACACCGCATGCCTCCAAGCCACCATCACTGCAATTTTTAGAAATCTGCTGTTACAGCAGTCAGTCTAATTGAAACAATATTAATATCTTGCAGGCAGCAGAAATCTGAGCAGCACCTGCAATATTGCCATCCAGATGAACAGAAATGTTGTGAAAGGAAGCAGATTTACTTGGACATAAGCGTCACTGACAAAGCAGTTGTCAGTAATTTTCCACAGTAGATGTAATATCTCATAGCAGTGTATAAATAAAACTTCTTAGTGATGTCAAAGAGGGAAAGAAAGGAGGACGGACAAAAATACTCAAGTGAACGCACTTAGTATCTAAGCCGCAGAAGGTCTTAGTTACTACTTCCCCCTGCTGACACAGGACAGGGACGAGATGGATGGGAACAGTTGACAAACTCTGTTATCTTTATAGACCAAAATTTCTCCTATAATCCAGTTCCTTTAGCCATAAATATCTGTATAAAAGTTGTCTATATTATCCTACATCCTTAGTTATTTTTGAAAAGAAAAAGTCCTTCTTACACTGCCTCATATGAAAGAAATGAGCGTTGTTATGACAGCTTTGAGGTTATTTACAGTATTCGACAGCAGCAGCAGCAGCATTAGCAATTTAGGCCTATATACAGCAGTGAAAATCATATGTTTGTTTGAAGTGCTGGTGTTTATTCAGCTTTCAGATCCTTTGTTTTTTTCCCCCAACTAAACCCATTAATTTGTACACACACAGAAAAATGCCACAGAAGTGATCCAACACCTTGCACAGAACCTCAGCTGTCACATGTACTGCATTTTTGTTTTCTGTCTGGGTCTGCTGTTGTCTAAATGAGACTCTCAGGTTATCCTGAGCAAGAAAAGAGCACAACACTTTCCTGTACCCTCCTGTGATAGATGCTTGCCATCCACACAGAAACTCCCACCTCTGTTCCCCGGAGACACGTTCCTCATGCTCTTTCCTGGCCAGCACACCATGTCTTCAGGCCCTCCTCCAGCCAGGCTGTGCTGCAAAGCCTCTGGCAGGCCAATAAACCTGGCTAGTGGACATCAGAAAGCCATGGATTCCCTGCAGCTGGCTTTGGAGTAGGTCTCTGTACAATGGAGAGGGTACACAGGGAGCTGGTACATTCAAAGGAGGATGGCATACAGCCAGTTGGGGAGCCACAGGAACCCCATCAGCAGAGGAGGGACCACAGCAGAGTGTCTTTATTGTTTGAAAATATTGCCCTGTGGTTTTTGGCATGCCCTATTTCTGGGCCCACAACCACCAGCTGTATGGGTGGCATTTGCATGGTTGTCGAATTCTCCCAGATTCGTAGTGGGAGGATTTTAGTCAGAGCTTTATTGCTAGCTTTACTGCTTCATTGCTATAAGACTTGATTGAATCCAGTTTATAAAGATTTGTATTAATGGTTGCTTCATGATACAGAGATCATACCCCCTTGAAGAGTCTCACACTACAAAAAAGCAATCCTCTCTGCCCTCACACCTTGCTCCCCCAGTTACCTCAGCACAGCAAGTAACCATGCTCTCCCTCCAGCCCAGTATTATTTTTCCCCTTCAAACTCATAAGAGGGGTCTTCATCCTCACATTTTCCCTGCTGTCTCAGAGTCAATTCATCCTTCCTACAGCCCTAAAACCACACAAGGCTCCCAAGTATGCAGGTCAACTGGACAAGTTTTACTCATTTACTGCACAGAGATGAAGGGATATCAGCAAAGGGCAGGCAGATCACTCTGCCTCCTGCATACTCCTGCGGATCAGCCTTCTGTTCATCTGCTTTTCCCAGATGTTCCAAGGAGCTGGCTTTTTCCCTGTGTTTGGCGGTTTCTTTTCATTACAATAGTATGTAATGCACTTTTCCGAAGCTGTAAATACTTTTCTGAATCACAGCTAGAGTGCAATGAACATGATTCCTGACATCTTTTGAATCAGGATTCCACCACAGCTCTGGGCCTGCATGTCTACTGACTTACCTGGTCATAACCTAACACTTCAGAAATTAAGCCAAGACTATTGCAAATCAGAACTAACTTCCCTGGCATAAATGAGTTACTTAGGAGAAGGATAAAAGTGGATAGAGTCAGGCCTTCTGGGTCCCAAACTCACAAGAAAGATGCTTCAGTGCATAATACTCAGATAACTGCAGAACGCAATTATCTCTAAGATCAGAAATATCCAGTTGGTATTTATACTTGCAGGTATATGTACATATTTCAGAACTCTTAGCAGAAAGCTACAAATCCCTCTTTGTGACGTACAAATTTAGCATCAGTTACCTATTTGGGATTCCCAGGTCTGTTCCTTCCAATGGCTGCTCCCACTGCAGGGATTAAGGGCTATGTACCAGCTTGCTTCTCCCTGCTCCTCCCACTCACCATGACAGCTTGCCTGGATGTCTTCACAGCAGCCAGCTGCTCTCCCGCTCTGCATGAGGCTAGATCCTGCAGGGATCACTTCTGCCAAAGCACACCAGCCATGACTGTCAAGAGCAAGCTTTAGTGCTTGCAGCAACAATCCAAGTTTTGTCTGCATCATCTGGAGCAGACTGCAAGTATTTAAAGATACCTGGACACAGAGAAGGTGAGAGGAGCGTCACAAGACTTGCTAAAAGTTGCCAGGGACTAGGATTTGAAAGGGCTTAGCCAATATGCTGTGCAGGCATGTAATGTGCACCATTCATCATCTCACTGGGATTTTAAGCAACCTGGCTCATATTCACACAGCTTCCCTTTTACACAAGTCTCTGTGTTTGTTCAGTAGTGAAAGCTAGTGACCACTGAAGAATGATTTCCATGGCCTAAGTAGCGACCTAGACAGATAATTGCCAGGAGCTGACCAAGAAGAAAATATTAGACTAAGAAAGTTAGCAGGAATTTAAGGCCAGCTGAATAGATCCATCTTATGCATGCTTAACCGCAGTCAGAGGTCTAACATGAATCATTCTGCAACTGTGGATAAAGTTAAGTCTAGATAGAAGCACTCTTCAGATCAGGTCTTGATATAATAAAAACATTTTGCATTGTTAATTTCACTATATAGAGGCTGCCAAGAAGAAAATTAGTTTAAAAAACTTCACAATTGCTCCTTCCTAGAGCAAGTTTCAAATTTCAAAGCACAGCATCCTAGCAACCATTTCAGTGATAAATGAGCTCACAGGAAAAATAAGCTCAAACAGATCATTTCTAAATTAACTGATAGCCAAGTCCTTGTAATCATGTCTGTCATCTTCCCTGTGCAAGCCTATATGCAATTTTCGTTGTTTATGGTCAACTCTTCGATTTCTTTTTTATTTTCCAGCATATTAGAATTATGCCAAGGGCCATAAATTCTCACTAACTTCAAAAATTGGATAAAAGCTTTATGAACAATAGGCATTAATAGCACTGTAAATATTCAAGCAAAACATGTAGTTAAGCTGTGCTGGAGAAATCCTGCTCAACTGCACCATCCAGGATTCTTTACTTCACCCTGAATTCAATCCAGATTGCAATTAGGTTCACAGTGTCTTCAGTCCTGTGTGTGGTCCCAGTATAAGTAGTGAATGGAGAAGACTGGCAAAGAGTGAAAAAAACAGCATATATTTCACTGCTGCTGTGCACACTGGAAGAATCAATACTACTGGAGTTTAAATTAATCCCACATAGTAAAAGCCAGGTTCTCTCCCCTTGTCCCATTCATAGAGCTCTGTAAGCCTCAATGATACCATGATTTTGTTCCACAGAGTGCTTCAGAGAATAAAGATTCACATCTTAATTCTGCTTTGGCTCACTCAGCTCTCTGACCTTGGCTCACAGTGAGGGCAGGCTTGCAGGAAGGTTCTGCAAATCCTTGGGAAGCAAAACAGCTGATGTTAACAGGGGAAGAGTTTTAGGGAGACTCCCATTTTTGTTTTGCTTCTCATTATTGTTCATGTCATTTCATATTTTGTCCTTATGTAATAGCAACAAATATCTGGACTACACAAGCAATGTGTTTACTTCTCTTACAGGAGGTACAGCCCATATATATGTATAGTTGGTATATATTCCAGTTTAGATCCTCAGTCTGTGAATTTAATTCGTGTGTTAATAACCGTGACTGCTGCATATTTTGCTCCAAGAAAGATCTGTTAGACCTGCAGCTCCATGGGCAAATCAGAAGTCTTGTAATTCCCTGCCATGAAAAGAGGAAAATCTTGCTTGCTACTCTCTCCCCTTAGTGTCTCCTCCTTACCTCTGCTCCTACCTACCATGTGGTGGTAGTTTATTAGATCTTTTAATCAGAAAAAACTGTACAGCTGGGTTGTTTTTCCACCAGTTGAGTTGAATAGACCCTTGTAGAGGTCCAATGGGCCTTAAGTGCTGGCACAAGTTAAATGGCAGGAGAACACAATCAAGAGAGGATCTAAACAGAGGAAGGGGATATTTTGGGCAGTGGCAAAGCCTGATGTTCAGCTCACCAGACTGCTGAACCTACACAAGCATCTTTAAAGTTTTAGGTAGGGCCTGGGCTGGGGTATTTGTCTAGAAGCATCTCTTTGTATCTCAGGCATGTTCTTCACTACTGTGTTTTGGCAGAAGGGTGGTAATAAAACATAGTATCTATTTATATATGTTAATAATACAGAAACTTGCTTGACGTGAGGGTAAGGGAAAGCAGATGAAGACCAAAGACTTACAAAGATACCAGTTATTGCTTAAAAGGCAAATTTACAATAGGAAGAAATAGATCAGCAAATTCTTTGCTTCTTCCTGCATAGTTATTCACTGACTCTAGCCATAACCCCCTTGCAGCAGTTATTCTGAGATTACATGGAGATTTATGGATTTTGTAGTCACTTTGATTGCTCAGACTCATTGCTTACTGCTGAGAGCTGAATAAGAATCAGTGATAATCAGAAAATACCCAGATAGGCTGCAAGAACCTGCACATTTATTTTTGAGTATGCAGAACAGGATCAAAGTGAAATATTATAGAATCATAGAATCATAGCATAGTTAGGGTTGGAAAGGACCTTAAGATCATCTAAGTTCCAACCCCCCTGCCATGGGCAGGGATACCTCACACTAAACCATGCCACCCAAGGCTATGTCCAGCCTTGCCTTGAACACCACCAGTGATGGAGCATTCACAACTTCCCTGGGCAACCCATTCCAGTGGCTCACCACCCTTACAGTAAAGAATTTCTTCCTTATATCCAGTCTAAACTTCCCATGTGTAAGTTTGAACCCATTACCCCTTGTCCTCTCACTACAGTCCCTAATGAAGAGTCCTTCCCCAGCATCCCTATAGCCCCCTTTCAGATACTGGAAGGCTGCTGTGAGGTCTCCATGCAGTCTTCTCTTCTCCGGGCTGAACAGCCCCAACTTTCTCATCCTATCTTCATACAGGAGGTGCTCTCACAACCTCTAACAGCATTTGTATTCCTTTTTGGTTTGAGTAAATTATGTCATGGTCCACATGACATTCTCTGGCATGTTGCTGGTCCCCCTCTCACACCTCAGATAAGAACATCTGAACTTACATTCTCAGGTGTTCTTCTTTCTTCTTGCAATCTTTTTCTAATGACAGCTCTCACTTCTCTCTAATTCTCTTCTAACAAAGTGAATAATCTCTTATTTCAGGTGACTTAGATCCTTCCTGTTGTCTTTTTTTTTTTGTTATATTCTCTGGGCATATTATATGAAAGTTGTTTGCATAAATACTTTCCTACTTTCTCATACACTCCTGCTGCAAGCAGAGTTCTCTGCCTTGTACCTGCAGAAGGGCGCTGAATGCACTTTATGTGCTGCATAATTATTTTCCTTGCAGTTCTTTCCAGCTGCCTCTGCTCAGGTGAAAGTGTATCGAAATGGCTAATGCGAGTGGGAAGAAGCAGAGAATACCCATGTCACTGACTCTGTCCTAGGCAGTCCATGCTTGCTCAAATGACGTTTGCAATGGGTATTCGTATTGCCCACTGACTGTTCTGCATGGGACACCCTCCCCACAACAGGCCTGTCACCTCCACCTGCAGCACCACATCAGAAAAGCTTCCACGGCAAGGAGGCAGGGTAGAAAGGGACAGCAAGTGGTGAGCATATGGGCTTGGAGGCTACTGCAAAGAGGAAGGAGCAATCCCTCAGCCAGGCCTCCAGGGTGATGGTAGGATGTATCCTAAATAGCTTCCAGTACAGTGGAAATGAATAAAGCTTGCAAGCCAGCCATGCAGCTGCTGGAAATAGCAGCAACAAATGTGAAGGAAAGGACCAGACTGTAAGGGAATTTAGCAGGGGGAAGAGAAACATTTGCAAACCCTTTTATTTCTAATGGTTAATATTCTGCAGTCAGATGTTGTAGTCTTCCAGGTCCTGCTCCTCTCCTTTTGCGTCAACCAAGTTATTTCATTGCCATGTTCCCTTTTCACTTCAGCCTGAAATATCCTCTAACTTAGCAGAGTAGTTGCTTTGCTGAGACCCCTCATAGATTTCTGAATGACTATCCCAGTGTCTTCTGGGTTTGAGCAGTTCCCTGACACTTTTTGGCAGCATGGAAACAAATGGGAGTCTCCTACAGACAAGAAAATATTGTCACCTTTATTGTATGCATAGAAAACAAGGGCGCAATGCTCCCAGGTACATAACAGCTGTCTCTGTGTTGTCCTCTGGATGATTTACTGTGCTGCTGCTGATGGTGTGCCTGCCACGATGTAATTTTGGATCAAGTTTTCCAGGAGCCAGTCATTTCAGGCATTTTGTTCATTAAATTTTGGTTAGCCCCAGTACAGTAAACATCCATGCAAACGTTCAGCCTCAACCACATCATGGCCTCCACTGACTTCAGTGGATGAGTTCATACATGTGGGTGGTTTAGGCACAAGGGAGCAAGAGCTTGATGTTTTCCTATCAAAAGACTGTGCTGATGGGTATTTGTTTAACAGAGCTTATCTGTTAGCAAGGACAGTTTTAAGACATCCACATCACACAGAAATGTAAACTGCTCACCTGTGCCTCTCAAGGCACCCACATATTTACCAGCCCCATCAGGACCAGCCGTTATTATATACTGGAGTACAAAACAGTTTATCCCATTTTGTTGCATTCTTGTGATGCTGCCAGAATATACAATAAGCCAGTTCCAAAACATGGGGCACGTCACATATGGTACAGGTATATGAGAAATTAACTGTACGAGCAAATAGAGCATGCGAGGATGCAAGACATGCTATTTTGTTGTTCTCAGGGACAAGCAGGAAAAGCTAACGGTATACTGCTGAACTCATCGATCTGATTATAACCAGACAGTTTGTCTCATGAGTCCAGCTTCTGTGGCGTGACTGCTGCAGAAAAAGATAACAGCAAACACTGTGGCACAGAAGTTACTTTAAAAATACCCTTAAGTACATTACATCTTTCAAGCATTGACTTTTGACAATCTACTCCACACGGTATTTCTTAAAGTAAAGCTGAAAGTCAGGTTTAACTACTTTTACAGTGAACTAAAGCAAGGTGGCCGGAATGAATAGAGTGCAGGAGGTTAGACAGAGAGTCCGCATTGCAGCTGGCATGAGGTCTGATGAATTCTTTGTGTCCTGCCCCACTCAGAGTCACTGCAGTGCCTCTCAGCTCTGGTCTGTTGAGCTGCACAGCTTGATCAAAACATACCTGAGGGCTACTGTAGTGGTCTGGGAGGAAGCAGCCTGAAAGCTGAAACACAGGGAGGGAGGGAGGGACGTCATGCTGAACCGCTGTGATACGGCTGGGAGGAAGGCAAACAGCATACTGTCAGTGGGTGATTTTGATTAGATGGGTCATGTGTGAAACTAGCATTCCAGGCAAGGGTCTGTTGAAAAAGCAAGGTTTAAGGAAGGTATTTCTCAGGTCTGAGAGATCTAAAATGTTTTGCTGTCATCTTCCACACTTCACACCTAATCTGAATTGTCCAGAGGGGCTGAGAGTTGAATGGAAGCATTTTTGTTCACTGTCTGATTACCGGGTTGTTGGGGGTTGTCCCTCTTGTGGGTTTTTCTGCTGTATCTTTTAACTATGGAGGCCTGGCCTATGACTAGAGGGGGATTCAGAGGTTTTTAGGATTTGATTTTGCAAAACCAAAATAGAACCAAAACAGAATCCCTCTGAATAAGCTCTTATTAAAATTTTGAAACCAATTACTGTTTCTGTATAACTATATTTTGATGGACTTTTAAAAGTAAAGCATGTTGAGGAGACCATCTGTGTTGGAAAACAGTGTAAACCCAGGTAGTGCAACACAGAAAATTAATAAAATGTAAGTAAGGCTGATAGCTGATTTGCTTGGTTTAAAACCTACTTTAGAAAGACAATTACAGAATATTTGGGGTTTATTTAAAATCGTGACATCATTAGCCAAGGATGAAATCAAGTTACAGTTTTATACGGTGCTGATGTAATTATGAACAATACATTTAGATTATTCCTTCCTTCATAATTTAAGTATTACTGCTTAAGTGTCAAACAATAGGGAAAAGTTAGAATCTTTTCCATTAAAAGGCTTGTTAGCCTCCATACAGAGACATTCCCACTACATTCCTTTCACCCTCTTAACAGAAGTCTTTAAGTAAATAGCTGTAGGTGAGTGTTTGTAAAACACTTGCAAAATGGAAAGTACTTCAGAGTTGGTAAGTCTTGAGCATTAATGGAGATACTAACCACCAAAATTGGAATTTTTTATCTTTTTTGTGGCTGAGAATCATCTTTAGTTTTCCTGTCCTGGGCTAAAATTTCATGGAGATGTTCTCTCAGGGTGTATTTTAGATTGCATTTATGTCTTACAAGAGCAACAATATTACAGCAGAAGCAGGCAGGTCTCCCAAAGGTAATCATTACTTCTGAAATAAGCACTTGGGTGTGCAAAAGCATGCTTCAAGTCAGTGTCTAAGAAAGTTCATAATCTTAATAAAATGATTAACACGTAATTTTAACTTTTGAGAGCAATTTTAAAACAACTCCTGTTTTAACTTCCTATTCCTCAGTTCCTTAGCCATTCAAGTGTATTAGGCTATCAGGAAGGCCCCTGGGAAATGTATGGTATACCTCCCTAAATTAAAATAAGGGTTAGTCAATACTACTTACTGCAAAGCCATTTCATTTTCCAGTCGTGATCAAAGAACACGTTTTTATTGTCAGTTCACTCAACGACTGACTAGTCCATCCAGCTGTAGAATGTACTTTCTTTAAGAGCTTGAGATTAATTTAGCCCTAAATAACACAACAGAGAAATTAAACATATTTTAAAAACATTTATGCCAAGAATACCATATCCAGAAGAATTTATTATGGCAGAAACACTCCAACTTGTCACCTTTCCAAGCAAACCACATAATTGAACATCTATTGAAACAATTTTAAAATATGACAAATTATTTGTACACCCCTTTCTCCCCCCATAAAAATGTAATTTTAGTCTCACCAACATAAAAAGAGAGCTGCAAAATTCATTTCCTTTATTGGCATAGGGAAGACTATTCCTGAACTTCATTTCTGACAAGAAAGGATTCCCTAATTCCATAGCACTTTTCTGACTGACCCCTTCCAGGCCTTAACTACAATCACGCTTGCAAAATTAATCCAAACAACTATCCCACGTCTTTTTCTGAGAAGAAATAGTAAAACTTGCTTTGAAATCAGGCGGCCATGGTTTTGCAGGTGGAATCAACATCAAATTATCTTCACATATGCTGTGGGCATACCCATCTGATCCAATGTATATGGCACTGCTGAATAAATATTTAGAAAGAAATGAAGCAGTCACAACACTCAAAAGTTTTTATAATGTAAGGTACAAGGCACAGATAAGTATTAAGGGCTTCATAAATATTAAACCAGCGGCAGATCCTAACACTGATCCTACTTTTTTACTGCATTAGGTAGATTCCTTGTACCATCATGAGGCAAGCATTTCTTTAGTAATACGCTGGTTTTTTGTTCAATACCGTCAGGATTTATTTTTTTTAGTAGACAAAGGGAATACAGTTAGCAAACAGTTAAAGTCAAGTTTAAAATAAAGACTTTAGATCTATTATGAAGTAATGTAGGATACTTTTTTTCTAAAATATATTTTATCTATTTTTTTCTGAAATATAACAATTGTGATGTACACAAGCACAAGTCTGTAAGTCATCATGCAAATTGTTCGCATGTGCAAATTGCTCCTAAGTACAAGATTTATTTAGAGGAAAAAAAGCTGCTGTGTGTCCTTACAGAATGTTATATGAGTATAAAAGCAAAATACAGATTTGAAAATGCTAGAGGAATATTACTGTAAATTGGCATAGATACACTGAAGTGTGGCATTTTAATTCTTTTTGTTACATTATTCTCAGAGTATTTTGGGCAATCCTGGAAGGAGTAACAAAGCTGCAGAGGCTGTGTTCCTGCGGTGTGGCCTAACATGAGTTATTCAGTTATAGCCCTAAGCAAGTGTAAACAGACGGACCTTTATCACTCTCGCAATTCTAATTCTAGTGCACAACCCCTTGCTGTCAAGGTGAAGACCCCCCTGGCTCGTCCTTCAGTCCCCTGTCACATTTTGGAACGAGAAGTGCATGGTCCAAACATTCCAGCAGGATGAGGTGGGAGATGAAAAAACTTGCTAAGAAAAGTCAGCCTCCAGTGGGAAGTGCCTCCCTGGTGAGGGGGGACAGAAAACAGAAACACACTACAGGATTTCTCATCTTTACTGCGCATGGCTGAACAACATTTTGCAAGAATCAGTGAACAATACAGCAATGCACATTATTCTGTGCTAGTCCAAGAGACAACCTGGCAGGATTTTCAGATCCGGAAGTGTGTTATTTTCTCTATTTCATTTCAGACCTAGAATAAATAAAACCTGTAGCTGAGGGAAAAATATTATGCCTTCACAACGCAAATAACCAACACAATTTAAGGCATAGACCACTTTTTGTCCTATTATAGTGCTTGGCACATTGGTTTTCAGTTTGCAGTGCTACAGATACCTTCTCTTCCAAAAAATTCACCCAAATGCTGAAGCACTGAGACTGATGCAGCTGCACTGCATAATACTGAAGGGTCTTACTGTCTTTTATCAGAGGGTGCTCAGTGGAGTACACCAGAGAATTTTAGGACTGTCACAGGAACTCACTATAGAATTACCTAGATTAACTCCAAAATCACTTTCCTCTGAAAGCAGCAATAGCTACTTCAGAGGTGCTACTGCAGGTAAACTGCCAATTATTATTTTAAATATTATTTTATGCTTAATTACGTTAGCAAATGTTCATCTTCTACCTGATCAGACACTCAGAATTACAAGATTGTTCTGATACTTTTAACTTTCCATTTTTGTTATTTCTGAGAACACAAGTACAAACATTGCTATTATTTGTCCCTCCTGAGTTCTCTTAACTAGCTCCTCCATGAAAAAATACATTGTCCAATGAAACAGTGAACCAACGATCACACTAAAAATTGAAATATTTTGGATTTGCAATCTCTGCACCATCTCAGGCAAGGTTACCACCAGAGTGAGGGATTTTGATATATATTCTCAAGGGACTTACTTTTTAGCCCTAGAGACTTAAGACATTCAGTCCAAAGAGTCTAGATTAGCTGCTGCATATTTAACTTCAGTTCATAGCATGGCACCAGTTTCCACCAGAACAAATAGCTTGTTATCTCTATTGTCTCAATAGGCTCACTTGAAACTAGATATCCTAAGCCCTCAAGTGTTTTTTTAGCGTGAGTTTTGCACAGAAATGCACACACGGCGGGCTCCATTCCTGATTTTAATGGAACCTTACACTGCTCTTCATTGTTTATTTTCACCAACTTTTATCCTATTCTTTTACCAAAGTCTATTTATCATCCATAATCACATTCCTCTTCTTACACATCTGCTTTTCCACAGTTCATGGATTTAAAATGCCTTTTTTTCATTTTTAAATTAACGCTGTCAGAAGCCTGACTTCATTTTGGTTTGGGAAAACCTAAATTTTCTACACATATTCCTAGTACTAATGAGCCTAACTATTTCCTGGACACTATTTGCACAGTCATACACTGAAACACTGCTTCTCTCCTTTCTCCTCTGCATGGGTTTAGAAAGCTACCACATGAAGGCCATCGTCCTTCAGCCTCAGAGCCCAAAGAGCAACCTAGTGCTAAAGTAAAATCTTTATTCCAATGGAAAGTGTATTTGTTTAGTAATTGAAGAAGGAGAAAAAAGAGTCATAATCTTCTTACTGTTCAGTGATGATGCATGAAAGAGCCATTCAAAAACAAAAGGAAATTTGTCAGTGAAAGGAGACCTACCAACTGTGTCCAAAATAAGCAAGTGGAAAAAACCCATAGAAAATCTTTCCATTATATTTACAGTCAAGGGTCTAATTTAAAGATCAGTTTTCTGGTCCTGTACTTACAATGCGTGCAACTCACAGATCCAAGAATTCATGGGGCTCACTGAGGTTTCCTAACATGATCCTCCCTGTCACCCTAGGCAGCCTACAAGCATGATGAAGTCTGTTTCTTCTTTCCTGAACCGTGTGCTGGTTTCTACATGAACACCATGGTCCAGGAAGAAATACGGCAACTGCACATATTTACCACGGTTTATCTTCTCCGATTCTTATTTCCACCTCTGCTGTGAAAATACAAAGGCAATCCGGCCCGTGGACATCTCCTGACACAGTAGGCTTTGGAGCTTTTTTTAACCACATGGAAAACAACTTTTGTGCCCATTTAAGCATGTGCCACTGATCAACATGAAGGCAAATGATATCTGCCTATACATGTATTAATTATCCAGCCACTAGAGAACTGTCCTCCTGTACAACCATCCTTCACATGGGTCCTGCATAGGAATTTCTTATGCAAACATAGCTATATAGTCTTCTGAAACCATTCCAGGGATAATCCTATAATTTTGACAAATGTACAGGAAACATTAATTTGAGGAGTTGAGGTTGCTTTATTTTAACACCTAATACAATTCAAATTTAAAGGATTACTTGCACAAAAAAATAAACACATTTGGTATAAAAATTTATCATCACTTTAACACCTTTTTTTCCTCTTATGGCCTGCTCCTTCTCTGGAGCAGAAACATATAAAGACTAATGGCACAAGTTTATTTTATTCTACAGCATTTTTTTGTTTTTACATACTCAAGTACCCTAGAGGACAACAGCCCGCTGTATACAAGAACCATTTTCTTCAGCCTGCTGAATTATGTTTCATAAAGAACCAAACCTATAAAGGCATTTTAAAAATCATTGTCTCTTTTTTCCAGAAGCAGACTTTTTGCACCATTTATATACAGAAGTGTAACATAACAGCTCTTGAGTACAGTACATGCAGCAGAATATATTTGTTGTATATAAAACATACATTTAAAATCTTGACTTACCGGAATTTTTGGAAGATTGAGTAACTGTAGAATGCCCACTGCTTAAAGAAAATGGTTTGATAGTACAAATGTCTGCATATGTTGGCCAATGGAACAATCCAAGGCTCACTGGAATAGTATCTGTAGCACATCAATGTGCATAAATAATTTACTTACAATATTAAAACACAACTAGCAAAATCAATAGTTCAAGATCTTACAACTGCTATGTTAACCCTTAAGTGGTTGCAAAGAAGTGTGTGAGGGTTCCTCCCCCTCCCAAGTCCTCTAGAAAACCTGTCATATGTAATTCATTTTCAAGATGAAGAAATCTATTTATGTCTACTGCCTCTCCTCTTCATTGCAGCCGTACACTGTGGACAGTACCACTTCCCTTTTGGTGCTTCTGTCAGTCCAACACATCCATAGTGGAACCACTCAATAGGGCACTATAAAAAAAAGAGTTAAAAAGAAGGTTTGGGATTTAGCTTTATTTCCCCCCCCCAAAAAAAAAACATGTATTATAAATACAATTCTATTAAAATCAAGTGTGAGTAAAAAGCACAGATTCTGGTTTTCACACAAAGCCACAGCTCAGAACGAGAAGAGAGGAGGATCTTGGTCCATAACATAGACTCAATAGACTAAGAGTAGTGATAAAATTTCTAGAAGTCATACACAGACTCAGAGCAGAAGAATGTTGTGCTTTGAAATACTTAGTCTGACAACACTAAGTGACACAAAAGTAGTCTCATCACTAACTTCTGTTTAAATGTGGTATCTCAGTAAATACACAATTACATTCAACTGCTCTTTTAAAACCTGATCTGAAGTGGACAACTGACATTACTGTTGACACAGCTAAAAGCTCACAGAAATAACAGGCATTTTAAAGACGTCAGAGCTTCCTAGCAAAGGGTGAAGCCTTCTAAAAGAAAATGAACTGTGGTGACAGATGACAGGTTTCCTGAAGAATGGTTCAACTCATATGCACGTTACTCTAAAAAACTTACTCTAAAACCAACTCAGAAGTAAATCCTGCAATCAACAGTTACATGCACAAGCCTTTCATGAGCCTTTTGAGCTTTGTTACTTACATCTTGGTTATCACAGCCTACCATTTCACCATAGGACACCTAGTAAGTAAGAAAAAAAAATCCTTATTAATAATTATACTGCTAATTAAAAGCAATCAACATTTTCAAAAGGCTAAAGTTTCTTCGAGTTTTTTCCTTAACAGCAGTAAAACTATTTTGATTTTTCTCTTGTTACAAAACCCAAAGAATATCACATTCACAGCAAACTGCTTTTCAGAGTTTCTTAATGCAAAAAAACCCCTCCAAACTTCTGCATATTTCAGGTTGGATAAAAAAGATCAGCATTCAAAACCTGAACAAAGCATTTTATGGCCTAAACAACAGTGCTCAGTACATTATCATCCCAGTTTTCAAGATTACATTGATGTCTGGTATTTCCCTTGCATCCTTTGTGAGGTTTGTTTCTTAATTTTTTTAGGAGAGTAGGAGAGACCAGGCAAACACCTTACTAACTTAAATTCTTAATTCACTGTAAACATGTTCAATTTTTAATTTCATAACTCCTTATGTCTTTATTAGAAAATACAAAACTTTCCAGGTATGTCACTTCACTGTAAAGCTTGCTTGGTTTTAGCTTCAACAGTTGAGTTCATTATTCCCATCACCAGTAAGTAAATAAAAACAGATCAGAATTTCAAGACTGCAAATAGAATGGTTTTAAATTAGCAATCAGAGAAGGAAGTTCAACCATAACAGAATATTTCAGGCTGGGGGCCATCCTTACCTGATTACATATGCAGTAACGTGGCTCATTTGGATCATAGGTCCAGTCAACCTGGCTATTAGAATCAGACTCTGGTATTACTGCTGTTTGCTGTGATAGTTCTTGTGCCAGTGCAGACGAAGAAGAACATGATGATAGAGAGGAAGAAGAGGAAGATGATGATGACTGCTGACTTGAAGATTTGTTGTTGTTTCTGGGAAAGAGGGGAAAAGAAAAAAATAGTATAAATAATTTAAATTTACCTCCTGCCAAATGAAAGAATCATTAAACAAGTAACTCTGTTGACTCTGAAATACTGCAGTACGTCAATGCCAAAGCATCACTCATTAACTTAATTCATTCAACAACTGAAAGAACTGAAATGGACACGTTGAATGCTCTTTGGAAACAAGTCATCCCTGCTTGCAACTGCAAAACACACTGCTCTAATCAATGGAATATAACAGCTTTAAACTGTCCAATGTCTTTAATGAATGGTTTTCTTCATGGAAGTTTCCATCAACAGCCTCGGTGTCAAGTCCCATAAAAATTATGTTAACAATAAACCAGAAATTTACATATAAATAATGTCATGTTACATACGATATGTAACTTTTTTGAAGATGACCAATTCTATGTTAATCTCCACCCAAGCATCGCCAATCACTCCGCAGGAACAGTGAAAGAACACAAATTCTATGCTACTGCTTACAGGTCAGATATGACACCCAAGATATCCATAGAAGAAAAACACTTCTAAGACAAAATTATTAACTGAGCTGTGAACACACTCAAATTTGTACGAAGAAAAAACCAAACCCCTACAAGTCACAAGGATGGGCAGATGTACAATTCAAGTACAAACTCAAGTACACCTTGTGATCGTTGTCATAATGTGTTATGACACTATGGTGTTTTTAACTGGTTTTAGACTTCATTTTTCCCGTCACAGATGTCAGCCATCAGAAAGTGTAATTATTTGTGAAGTGGCATGAAGCAGACCTTCAAGTTATTTCAAAACCAACTACAAGGCATTGCATGGCAATTCCCAACATTTGCCATTAGGTCAAATCTCTCCAGAACGCAGAAAAACAATGGAAGATAATAGGCTATATCACAAATGAAAAATAATTACCTTGATTGGCTTTATAGCCTTTGAGTGAGTTTGCTTAAAGAAAAGGAAGTGAGAGGACAACAGAAGAAAGACTTGAACAAAAAAATGCCAGCAGACAGTAACTACCTTCTGCTGATTTACTTCCCTCCCCCCTCCTTATTTAATATGAAGTATTTCCAGCATGGCCCATGGCCTTTACAAGACATTTTAGCTGTCTTAAAAGCTGTAATTGCAGTCAACAACTAAGAATACTTACTTGCTTTTTCTGCCACTTCGTGAATCTGTGGTTGATGAACTTAATGTCTGTGTTAATGTAGATGCCAGAGCTGATGAGGAATACCCAGATGAATCTCTGGATAATGAAAATTCTCTTCCAAGCTGAAAATCATTGTTCTTAAATGCTTCATAACTGGCCTTTAGGCTGGATGTTCGTCTTCCTTCCTTCATCTAAAAGGAATACTGATACTGTATCAGATTACACCATGGAGCTCTTATGGAAGATACACCATGTTGCTAACTGCTAATTATTTGTACAGGTTCATTAGTTAGCCTGTTAACAAAATGATGTATAGTAAGTGGTAAAAAAGTGTAAGAATATCCCGCAGGAAAAGCCAGAAAACAAGCTCTACCCGTTACACAGATTTTACAGGATGAAGCTGTAGCATATAAATGAAAATGATAACATGAGAATCAAACCACTGCAGCTGAAAGTGATCATGGGAATTCAGATTAAAAAAAACCAACAACAAAGCACCCAAATAAAAAAAACCAAAACAAAACACATTTTTCTTTCTTCTTAAATCAGTAGCAAATGGCAGAATGACAATAAGGTGTTGACATTACCTGTGCCGTGGCTTGCACTGCCTGAGCTGCTGCCATGGTAATTGCACCGGCCCCAGATCCTGAAGATAATGAGCCCAGGTTATATGATGCCAATGGTTGAGAAGAGTTTGTATTGTATGCATTGTTTGAAGAGGATGATGAATTACTGTTTCGACACCCTTGATGAACAGAACACATTTATGAAATTTAAGATGAAACTAAATTCCTTTGCATTTTAAGAGTTATATATGACAACCAGAGAAAGAGCAGGAACTCCGTTTATGCACCAAAGCAGTCTGATCATTTGGGAAAAAAGTTTTAAGAAGCCATTTGACACAGCCAGCATTAGCTGAAGAAAAGTTTATTCCCCCTTATCCTCATGCGCAGGGAGTCCTTTTAGAAAGACAGTCCTCACTATCATGCTCAGCTGTCGAAGAACAGATACAGCTGTTATGTGTACGTCTATATAAACCCAATTTCCACTGAATGCTGACTACTGTAGCCATCAGGAAGAGAGAAGAATTTGATGGTACCCCTATACTGTTTCTGAAGCAAAACTTTTAACAATTTCAATTCTAAAACTACAAATCATAGTTTTAATGCAACACAGATTTCCATGGCCATCTACAGACTAAGAGCTGCTCAAACACAATTACCTCATGTGAAGTTCCTCCAAAATAAAACTAACATGGGTGTGAGGGAGACTACCTAAAGGCAATGAACAGCATTAAACTCCAAAACAAAAGGTAGTTTACTTACTATAACCTCTCACAATCTTTGTTTTCAGAAAAAAAACAAACAACTATGAAACTCCCTGATTTTGAAAATGGGCAGAAAGCTGTATTTGATTTTGGTTTTTTTCATTCACTACTCAGACTTCATTGTCTATTCTGAAACAGACAATGCAAAAAATTACTTCATTGTAGCCAATGCCTTAAAAAAAACAACCCTTAAAAAAACCCCCAAAAAGTGTGAATCCCCTCCTTTGGAAACTGTTGCATATGTTTACCTTTCCACAAAAATAATAATGCATTAATCTCATATTTCTACCACTAGCTGAATGAAACTGCACTGCATCTCCTTCCAAGCAGAGTAAATAAAAAGAAACAACCAACATGCAGCTGTTAAATGACAACAAAGCTGATGCACTTCATGAATAACACAGATGAGCAACAATGGCTGCAATTTCACTGAAAATCCCAGAGGAAAAACAGTATGAGCCTCCGATTTCAAGAGACAATAACTCACAAACACAACTGAATTTCTCCTGATTAAAAACCAATAAAATGCAAGACAATGAAGATTACCTGGCGTATTTTCTTTAGAAGCATCTGAAGTCAGGGTAGATAGAAGAGCTTCAGATTTAAACTTCTTTTCAGGAACATGATCTGTTGTACTATGGTGAGAAGATGGATTGTGTTTCCTTTCTAAATGAAAGAAACAAAGGGAATTTAAATGTAAAACCTTTTCAGCTTGAAAGTCAAACTGTAACTACATGCTTTTAAGTCTCAAAATACTTACTCTCTACTGGAGTGTGAGAATGAGCATGATGGTTATTCACAGGCTGTGATGGTGTATCCAGCTCCAAAGACCCTAAGAGGGAAGTAAAAAGCAGAGAAAAATTTCAGTCATCATTGGCATAGTTTTGACTTCTAGACACTGTAACACTTTGACTTTTAGACTAAAACAAACTGTGTTAATGAGGCACCTTGTCCCACTGAGCCAAAACACACAAGCACTAGCAATGTCTGACAAGATGATCTAACATTCAACAGGGAGGGCTTCAGATTTCAAATTTCTGTAACATTCAAAAATAGAGAGCAACAATCATAAGTTTGAAAAAAAAAAAAAGGCAGGAGGTCACAAATGCAAGTCTATGTCTAAGAATAAATTTTCTTGTAATATGAGGAGAGACTCTGACCATAAATTGCATATATTACAACAATACATAGCAGTCTGTGTATGAGTCTAAGGTTTTGAATAGCTGCAATACCTAGAAATGTACATTTATACAGAAGTCAGTTCAAGAAACTCATTTTTCAAAATCTGGAGCTTCAAAGTTCCTTTACCTTTTTTTCAGAGACTTCAAAAAGCACATGACTGTACTACAAAAGTCTAAAGAAAATTATTCTCGAAGAGGTTCAAAGCATGAGGAGCTATTTTGGTAGAGCTAACATCAATCACGTTATCAACTAGTCCAAAGGCTGCCCTCTGGCGGAACCTCCATAATACTTATTTAGTCTGAAAGTTAAAAATGCTTCTACTTTTCCCTTTACTAAAAAAAACCCAACAACCAACCTTAAAAATGAAAGTCTGGTACATTTCTATTTTGAGTTCTTGAACTCTACCTACCTACTCACCAAACATACAGCTAAACTGAAGGTAGTATCACATCTTACAGCTTCAGCTATGATTCCAGCTAAAATAAACTAGTCCTTCTCTGTAGTTGCCAGCTCACTAAAAACACTTACTTTGCAGTTGTATTTTGTGCCCGTTAGCCGTAGTAGGAATTACAAATAAAATATACAAAAATTCCCACCTTTTATAACAAAGCAACACAAAAATCAAAGAATAATTATTCCTAATCTCCACAAGGGACTGAGGTTACTTTGGGTATGAGATCACTGCCTCTCAGCTCCATAATCACAGCAGTTACATCAACTTTGAAATTTGTCATGATCACATTTGAAATTCATGTCTAAATGCTGGTATGTACAGAAAGGACGGTTTCTTCTACACTCAAGTCACTCAGATCATCACCAAGCATGTAGAAAAGAAGGTCATCAGTAGTAGTCAGCACAGATTCACCAAGGGTAAGGCAAATCTTGCTTGGCCGATCTCACTGCCTTTTATAATGATATGGCAAGGTGGGTCAAGGAGGGGAGCAGTGGATGCTATCTACCTCAGCCTCAGAAAAGGCTTTCAACACTGTCTACCATAACATACTTGCATGTAAGCTTAGGAAGTGAGGTTAGATGAATGGACAGTGAGGTGCATTTAAAACTGGCTGGAGTACTGTGTCCAGTTCTGGGCTCCTCAGTACAAGAAAGACAAGTATCTACTGGAAAGTGTCCAGTGGAGGGCCACAAGGATGATCAAGGGTCTGGAGCATCTCTCTTAAAAGAGGAGAGACTGTGGGAACTGGGCCTGTTTAGTCTATAGAAAAGAAGATCTCATTAATGCAGGTAAATATCTCAAAGGCAGATGCCAGGAGGACAGTGACAGACTCTTCGGTGGTGCCCAGTGACAGGACAAGCAGCAATGGTCATAAACTAAAACACAAGAAGTTTCAGCTCAACATGAGGAAGAACTTTATGTCACAGGTGGTAGAGCACTTAACAGGCTGCCCACGGAGGTTGTGGAGTCTCCCTCTCTGGAGATTTTCAAAACCCACCTGAACACATTCCTGTGTAACCTGCTCTAGGTGGCCCTGCCTTGGCAGGGGGTTGGACTAGATGATCTCCAAAGGTTCCTTCCAACCCTGATGATTCTGTGAAACACCAACTTGGCGAGAAAGCCGACACTGCATTTTTGTTCACAGTCTGAATACCAGCACTGCTCTGTTTGTTAAGCCTGTGGGTTTCTTACACAAAATGTTTTTCCCTTGCTACCCCATTACAAAACAATCCATTCTCTCCCCTTTAAAAAAAAAAAAAAAAGCTGAGTAATTAACTTTGCACTCCACACATGTAACTAAAACAACAACCCTCCTCAATTTGGTGGTAGTCAATTCAAGCAGAAATAGTACTCAATTTGGTGGTTGTCAATTCAAGCAGAAATAGTACACTTGCAAATAGGGAGATGGCAAGCTTAGGCTAAAATGCTTATCTGAATACCTAGTCATTAGAAATGGGTTTAAAGAATTCTGCACCCTACTCTAGTAATTCACAAACACAACAGTTGTGTGAAAAATTTACTCTAATTACTCAGGTGTATTTTGACTTCACTGGTAAAAATTGAGGTTGAAACTAAGATTTGAGAATCACTGACTGATGAAAAGTATGTGGGTTAAACACAATAGTGAAACAAGTGGAAATACTTCAAGCCACTAACAAATGTATGTTTTCTTAATTTTACAAACTAATGGAAAATCTGTCAAGATTCTAAATAAAAGCATGCGTACGTACGTCTCTCTAATATTTCTGTAATTCCTGCATTATCTGCTTCAAGCTCCATTTTAAACTTGGCAAGCTCCTGGTCCAGTTTTCTCAAATGACGGTCTACCTGTTTTTGAGACAAAACAGTAAATAGCATCCAGTTCTGAAACATGAATATACACATCCTTAATCTCAGACTTGGTAAATATTTCCCTGCCACGCAGCACTAAGCGCCTACAAAAACGCACAGAAGCATAATTTCTCAGTCAACTACAGTTTGCTATCTCAGCAGAGATACTCAAGTTAACACAAAAAAAGTGCTGTCGCTCCTAAACGGTGTGGTCAGTTACAGGATACAGTAAGGCTAGATATTGGCGCATCAGCTAGAAGCCCTCCTCTTACTATAGGCAATGTTCCAAGACACAGATTTAAGTGTTTCTTTTGAGAAAAAAAAGATTAAGAAGACTTGGGGGTGTTGTGAGTATGCATATAGAAAGGGGAAGAGAAAGAACAGTTCACAACATGCGCTTCAGCAGACATTGGGCTGCACTGGGGAAACTGCAAAATTACTGAATTACAATTTGTACACCATTATACACATCAGGAAATGTAAGTACTGAGTAAAAGTGTCTCTAAACTGAAAGTGTAAAGACTGCTGTGCATTTGAGTAAATTATGACATGCTCTTGGGTACTGAAAATTAACAAGCAAAAAATATCTGAACTTAATATCATGGAAGGAAACACTGTGTTCCAAATACTTCCTGCTTCTGTAGTCATACTGCAGAATGTACCTGTCTCTAAGCTGTTAAAAATTGAGCAAGTTTTGCAGTTAACAGCTAATCAAAAGACAGGGCATAAGTTCCAACTTTTGGAATAAACTTTTGGTTAGTTGAAGTAAAACTAAAGCAGACAAGAAATACTTGTTTAATGTCTACTGTATTTTAGTGCGGTTCTGACTTGCAGGCTCTGTCTTCTGAGTAAACGTGAACTAAATCTACTTAAAGTTCAAAATCCACACACTATAAGAGTAAGTTGCTCGTGGCCCCTTTTCAGAAAACAAATAAACCAAACAAAATCAACATAATTTCTAAAATTATTTCTGTAAGTTTTATATTTAAGTGACATTTACTACCCAAAGCAATAAAATACTTAAAGTCAATAAATATTTAATGTTTCTTTCACCAGCAAAAAAATCTGTATGCTGCTGATCTAACAATACAGGTAGCAGAGTTGTAGTCCTTATCAAAAGTATTAGAACTCCTTAGAGACAAGCAGACAATTCGCCACTTCTGCCCACTTACCAAATCATATATTTGATTAGCCAGTTGCACTTTTTCATCCGCATCTTCCAAAGCTTTATAATAATCCTGTTACAAAGAGACAGGGTTTTTTTAATTATGAACAGAACTGAATTAATTTCAGTCATTTTAAGCTATTCTCATCCAACACAAAATGTAAATTAAAAGGAAAAAATCACATCAGTTTTCAGAAAGACTGTGAAACTCTACTGTAAACAATGATCAGCTAAGATTTAGATGAGCAATACATATCAGTGCATTGTTTGTGCCTTCGGAAACACCATACTACAAGATAGGGACACTTTCTCTCACAGTGGCATTTAGATTCCTGTAAGAAATGCTACAAGAAAAGAAACAGTCTTAGATCTGATCTATATTACATAGCATAAGGTTACAGACTCAACATTAGATGATGTCTTTCACTTGGCAGGGATCACTGCAGATACTACTGCCCTTCAGAATGATGATAAACAGTTCCAGTAGGGAAAGCCTTTCCAGCACCACAGCTAAATAGAGATAATGATTTATATATAATTTAAATTATTTTTAAATACTTTTACATAACATATAAACATATTACAAAATAATTTGACTAAAGGAAACCAATTTTAAAGTCTGCTCTAACTAATGAAAATCCAAGACAAAACTTTTTAGTTATGTTTACGCTATTTTACTCCAGATTTAAACAGGTTTAAGTACCTTGTTATTCTCAATTTCCACGGAGGACAACCTTGCTTAAGCAAAAACTACTTGAAACTTTGGTTCAAATATAATCAAAAGCAAATTAATAAATTACTCTATGGAAGTTAAGAGTCTTTTTCTTTTTTTTTGTAATTTATTCGTATTAATTAAGGAAAAAACACCCCTTGGCCAAATAAGGGGCTAAAGTGGCAAGTGTAAGAGACTACAAAAGATTTTCTCCCATCAAAATGATAGGCTAACAATACCACCCCCAATGCCCAACTGTTGAAGGATAGAACAAAACACATTTATCTTTTTATTCCTTCTGCCCAAAGCTATATATATTGTATGTATAACATATACAAGGACACAGGCTGAATCGTCGGAAATGCTGAAGCTAAGCTTGAAAAACATCATTTAAAAGAAAGGCAACTAACTTACGTAACTTCATGCCACAGAGGCAGGAACAAAAAGTCTGGGCTAAAAATTTAGTACTTCATTTCCTCACCATTTCAGTATTACAATTTTAAAAATGCTAGCAGATATCAGATAAAACTTCAGAGAAATGCTCGATGAAAGAAACTTTTCAGTCATTTTTCTCCTCCTAGGTAGTTCTATCCATCTCTTTGAAAGCCCAAAGGAAGTCACAGTTCTGAATGCTTAAGTGTCCATCAATCATAAGGTACGTTTCCTAAGGTTATCTTAGATTGCAAAAGAAAAATGTGATCCACTCCTGTGATATCCTTACTTTTTTGATTGATGTCATTTGTTCTTCTCTCCATTCAGGTTTGTTTTTCTTTGCATTCATAAAAAATTCATTTACCCTCTGCTCAAGTTGATCCATTGCATCTGTAGCACAGGAAAAGATTAAGATAAATGTTATCTTCTCATGTACATAAACATTATGAAATAAGGCAGAATTTTTTTCTTAAACAAAGTTGACAGGACTGAGGTGCAAGAGAAGGGAAAAAAGCCAAAACAAAACCAAAAAAACCAAAACAACCAAGTGACAGAGGACGAGGAGGGAAATACTGACCTTAATTTCCAAGAAGCAGAATTGCATTCTGGTAGGATTCTCATCAAGGTTCTTGTGCTCTCCAGCATGGGACAGGCAGGACTCCAAGTTCTAAAGGTTTTTTGTCCCTAAGAGCAGTGGTAGTGACTTAAAGCATGACCCAAACTCCTCACCCAGGGCTCTAGACTGCTGACTTTGGAACATTCTAGCCAGTTACAAACTGAGCAGGAAACAAAATGTTCTCCTAAGAGAAACAGTCAAATACAAAACCAAATAATTGAAAAAATTAGTGCCTCAGAAAGGTAGAGCAACTTAAGAGTCAAGTCACCACCTTTAAGTCAAGGCCCTCTCCATTGTATGCTAGGAAGGGTGAGGGCAAATTGAAAGCACTCACAAAGTTATTCCCCCCCACCCCCCAAGGTAGCACTAAGGGGTAAATGATGAAACACTCTTTGGACAGGATTCTCACTTACATGAAGTTGAGAAATACCATAAAGGGAAAAAATAAAGCCATCAATTCTCTAACATTAACTATGGTAAGAAAGGAAAATGTCAGCTACAAGTTACTTGTCTATTGAGACAGGAACAGTGATTCCCTTCCTTTTCCCTCCACCCTACTTTAAAACAAAAAATCCTAAACAAAATCAACAAAAAAAACCAACCCAAAGTCAAAAGCACTGTGATTACTATTTCAACAGCTTGACACTTGTGCATGCAACAGCTTGCTTATTTCCAAGAACACGCAGCTGTCTCAGTCAAACTAGCTTTGATGGCCATGCTATTCTCAGTATAGAAAATAACACTGAATTCTTCTTCACAGCACTTTCAGCAATACTGGCCACACAGCAGTTTGAAATTAAATGTGACGATGCACCAACTACCAACAGACTTTAGGCTCTGGGTATAAAACACTAATATACTTCGCAGAAACCACTGGCAAAACTGGATCTCATGATGGCCATCATCTCTTATGAGTCAAGTTTCTTCAAAAAACTCAGGAATACCTGACTATGATGAATTCTTCAAATTCAGTGCAGCACAAAGGTTTTCTTACTTTGTGAAAATTCACAACTAGAACTGTTCATATAAATAACAAAAAGATCATTCATATTCAATTATCAAAAGCATTAATCAATTTTTCCTATGCTGAGAATGGAATATCCAGTGTCAAAACCAACAGGAACCAACAACTGACTGGACTGAGCAGTTTTGACACAGGCTCACATCAGCTTTATGCAGACCCAGACAAACAAAGTAGTCAAACAGTTTTGGTGTACAACAGGTTAAAGATGGGTGAACCTGTACAAGAAGCATTTTTGACTCACACTGTTATTCACGGAGAAGATTAAGAAGCTTGAGCATTTGGAGGCTTCCAAAACTTTGTTCTTTACCAAACGACATAAAGCCAACAGACAAAATGTTCTACCTCCTATTCCCAGTGTGCAAACAGTTATGTGCTAATTTACTCTAATGGTTCCACAGACATGAGAAGAAAAATTAAAGTATCTCCTTTCTTTACTGAGGACAGGTTACCAGACTGTGAAACTGCACAGAGAAAAATTCCACAGAAACTTGGTTTTTCCTGAAGGAGCAGAGATGGCACAGGGAAATGCAGTCAGATCTACTGAATCACATGAAAAGCTCTCTCTGGTACACTGCAGTTCCTTCACCTTCTTCCCCACCCCCACCTTTTTGATACAACTGTGATACTATATTCTGAGATACTGATTTCTTACATCAAGATTTCCCTAAAGAGTTGACAGAATTATGAGAGGCCTTTCTCCAGAGCTTGACATTTTACCATGCAGGCCTGATAATCCATTATTTGAACTTAAGCAGAGAAACATATTTTACACTCCATGAGGAGCTCAGTCAAAGCTCAAGAGTCAAGTCACAACTTGGATGGCCTTCACTTTTCCCATAGCAGCCTTATCAGGACATACAGTAGGTACAGCTGGTTTAGTATTCCTTTCAACAACAAGTATCAGCACCTGTCCCATTAGAAGACCATGTGGTCCTAACAGGTCAGAATATAAAGTCAACATTGACTCTAAAACACAGCAGCATGGTTATCTCTGAATTGCAACTCATGTAGGTTTCTGGGACAGCATCACTCATCGAAGCACCATTTGCAAGTACTTCAGAGACACTGAATCTTCACATCAAGTTACTATGTCACAGCATAACAACCTCCAGGTTTGCATGCAGCATTCAGCAGGCAGTTTGAGAATTTTTCTTTGGGCTTAAGGTTGGTCTAAGTATACACCACCACTCAGGGTCATCTGCTACTTGCAGAAATACAATATGGCATGTTATTTGCCACTTCCAGTTAAAGTAGAAGAAATGACGCTACTGCAACTTCAGCAGTGCTAGCTGAATTAAAGTTCAAATAAGCTACTAGTTTCTTTGCCACCCTCCTGAATAGAAGTAAAATTTGTGAACATACTCAGCACTACCCAAGTCAATGACCTGCTCATTCTCTCTCCTGGTGCTCCCTAGCAAAAGTTACTTCAGAGGCGTCCCATCTCCACAACCATGCTCTGTTCCCACAGCTTCAAGCACTGAACCGAAGGCAGCACTTAGGCCATAGTATATCAAAAATTCCTACAGCCAATTCAACATGTGTCAGTAAAGTCAGTTAAACAGACCTGCTGGGTCTGCTGAAGTAAATGTCCAAGGGAAAACCTGAGAACACACTTTAAAGTATTACAGAGTTAAACTACTGTTTTCAAGAACTATGCTCCCATAGTGCACATTTTGTATTCCTGCTTGGCATGCACTTATTTCAACCTTTGCTTTTTCTTTGTTCTTTACAATAGTCTGATCCTCCTGTACTGATGATTCCTCTGATCTTTAGTACATCAAGAGTTTCATTAACAAACACTTTTACATCACATACATGAACACATTGTGTGTTAAATGACAGCAACACCTAGCTAGGTGTTACAGGACACCTGAGTCCCAGATAAGACTGCATGAGAAAAGATGAAAAAGCAACACACCCTGAAAACATCATGAAGTAGTGCATTAAATCACAGTGAAGATACACAGTGATCTACAAGGGCACCTAGAGCAGACTGTATTTGGCTATGTGTCAGCGAGGGCATGAGAAGCTAAGAAGCACCTCTGCATTAGGAGCTATTGTGAGGAGAGCTGGCTGGAAAAGTTTCAGGGACAGCATGCCGCTACCTGCTGCAGGAGTGGGACATAACTCATGTTCCAAACCACCACCACTGCTCTTAGGGATCAAAAATCTGAAGAGTTTGGGACGTGCCGCCGAAAATGCCTTTGGGAGCAGCACAAGCCCAGGAACGAATCTCCTGCAAGAACCTATTCGCGCTGACAGCCGGCCGCCGAAGAGGGCGGGGGCCGGGGCGGACACGAGGCGGGCGGGTCGGCGGGGCTGGGGTTGGCTCCGCTTGCCGGCACGGAGCCCGGCAGCGCGCTCCGCCCCTCACTGCGTGCCGGCG
>JANRGW010014018.1:0-23891 GCA_024733675.1 Psilopsiagon aymara
GCTAATCTCTAGCACATGTGAAAAATGGAGGTAATGAACTCAGAGAACAGAAAGTCCAGATACCGATGGGCAGCTTCCTGCAATGGGCCGCGGGAGCGCGCACCGCCCTCCCGCCACCCGGCGAGCGCGCCTGGCCCGCCGGTACACGCGCACCGGGTACCCCGCGCCGCGCACATGGGGCCCCGCACTGCGCACCGCTGCCTCCGCATCAGCTCCGCGCTGCACGCATGGAGCCCCCTGCACCCGCCTCGCACCGCCGGCTCCGCACCATCCCCACTGACCCCGCGCCGCGCACTGCTGGCCCCGCACCGGCCATTCGGACCACGCACTGCTGGCCCCGCATCAGTCGTTCTCTCCTGGGCCCCAGTAACCGCACAGTAACCCTGCGGCAGGGACGTGGCACCGTGCTCCAGCGCAGCAGTCACCCTCTGTCATTGTCACACACAGGTCACTCCAGCTAGGTGCTGCACACCCGCAACCTGCGCAGCACTGGTTTAAGCAGCCCAGAGCAATGCAACAGCCCCAGGAGAATTTGCCTGGCAGTCAAGCACAGAAAATGGCCAAAGCTGCCACCATCCTGATGCAACTGACACTGAGGATGTATCAGGGACACTCTGCTGGCAGCACCAGACAACAGCGCCGTTACTGCCACGGTTGCAGGTCTAACTCTAGGACACCGTGTTGAAGGCAGGCAGTGAATACATACATACATCTAAAAGTAAACACAGAGAGGATTTAAAACGGTTTGGGATTCACTCCTTCCCTGGAAAGGGCTCCTGTGACAGCCTCAACCATGCATTTGTTTAAATTCATCTGGAAAGTTTTGCACAATAAATACCCTCTTAAACTGACAGAGGGCAGACTGAGATGAGCTCTTAGGCACAAGTTCTACCCTGTGAGGGTGCTGAGCGCTGGCACAGGGTGCCCAGAGAAGCTGTGGCTGCCCCATCCCTGCAGTGTTCAAGGCCAGGTTGGACAAAGGGGCTTGGAGCAACTGCTCCAGTGGAAGGTGTCCCTGCCTGTGGCAGGGGGCTGGGAATGGGTAAGCTTTAAAGTCCATTCTTTCCAAACCATTCTATGACAGGGAAGATCCCAAATCAACAAGAGTCAAGTGATTTGGGGGATAAGGAGAAACACCTCCAAGGCAGTCGAGATGCCCGCAGGGCCCAAGGTAGAAGCAGGATAGCACCAGGTTGTAACACTCCTGGTGTTTTCACTAGCAGCATAGGAGAGCAGAACCCAGCACAGCTTTTATGTGCTGGGATACACAGGACACACAGGCAATTGAACCTTATCTTTTCCTCCTCCAACCTGTTGTACAGGCTCCTCGGCTGCAGGGAACCCCCAAACACACCACCCAGGCACCAGCCCACGGCAGAGGGGTCCATCCCACCAGTGCCCCAAGGGTCAGCCCCTTCTCAGTGAGGCTGCTGCCACCCTTCTGCACAGAGCATCTCTCTGACTCGCGACAGGAAATCAGCGGCGATTCCCCAAAGCAGCAGCAGATGGGGATAAGAAACGTTTCCAGCGCTCAGACAGCCCCATCCGCTGCCTCATTAAATTTTCAGCAGCAATTAGGTACCAAAGAGCATCTGAAAGCTCACTTGAAAAGATCTCTCTTTTCACACATTTCCTCTTGCACTTGAGAAGTGCCCACTATACTTTGGGTCACAAATAATTAGAGACTGTGAATCTGGGTTTGTGCTTTTAAGTATTTCACTTCTGCACATGGAAACAACCAACCTTGGTACAGGACACAGTTAATGTTAGCACATTGCCCTGACTGGTCCTCCCCAAATCATCATTTTCCACAAAGCTTCTCCTGCTAAAGGCATGTGATTAAGGTATAAACTCCGTTTTTTTCCATGTTATAATCCAAATAAAAGCTTGTTATTCTTGCAATCTGACTTACTTTTTTGTCCCTGAACATTACTACTTGGCAACACAGATATCTTGCCGTCAGTACAAAGTGTGACTATTGAAGCATCCATTCTCCAACTCCATTTGAATCTACTATCATGTCTTAACGTGACCTTTTAAAGCTCAAACTGTCTATTTTAAATCATCAGCCCCGACATGTGTTGATGATATTTTTAACAGACTGTTTACAGGAATTCTGGTTTCTGTTCTGCTATTTTTTTTTTTCTTCTTTTCAACAGCTTTTCTACTCATCTCCACGTTTCACATAAAGGGCTGTACCAAACACGGGCAGGACATTTGCCCACCCAGCCTGGGAGAAACTGAACAACGGAAACCGTAAGGAAGGGGAAAAGGAACTCAGAAGTCAGAAAACTAGTTGCTACCTGCTAGGTTAAAGATCCGAGACCTCCAGGAAGAGTAGAAGGGAGAGACCAGTCAGTTGTTTCTCTTCCTTTATTGACAAGACAGGGCCCATGCATTTGAAGAAAGCACTGCTAAGGCAGCCAGTGGCATCCATGTGGCGCTTTTCCAAGGGCATCCAGTATCAGGCTGGGCACGCCAGTTCAAAGAGACCATCATCACACCATGCCAATCAGGTACAAATTTACCCACAGTCGTTCATAAAAGACTCTGTAAGGTTAATTTTGCATCCTCAGCTCCTGAGTTCTTCTGCCACGCTGTGAGCATGGGCTCCATGTCACTTATCCCAGTGAAGTTGCCAGAAATGTGATCCCATGCTCGTGCTGAGCCAGGAATCAGGCTCGTCCTGCTTGGCAAATGATGCAGACTCCAATGTAGTGCTCCCAACTGTTGCACCATGATCTGAGTTTTACCCAGAACTCTGTTATTAGGACAGTGCAAAGGAGCAAAGAATGGCCACTTTTTGCATAATTGAGGGGCAATAGTGACTGTCTCTAATCTCTGCCCCAGTTCAGAGCCCTACAATAACAAAAGATAAGGCAACCTGCAACAACTACAGCTTGACTCCAAGTAAGCACCAGGCAAAGACAACTGAGTATCTAAACCAGCTATGGACATAGCTGCTGGATAACACAAATTGACTTTCGTTTAAAAAGTTAGCTTTTGCCATGCATTAAGAAATGCACTTGAAAGCCAGAAGGGATGCTCTCTCAGACTGCATTACAACCCTGTGTAGTGCATTACTGCGCTGTGGACTACCCAGGGTTAACATAAAGCTGCAGAGAGCACAAAAGACAAATGGACAGGAGGAAAGGGAGGATGAGTTTTCAAACATTCTACATCACACAACTGCTGGCTCAGGGTATGAGTCTCTGCAGGATAAGGAGGGCCCAGAGCTCATGGAAAAGAAGGAGAAATCCCCATGGATGGGATACAGGGTTAAGGGCTGCTGTCCGTTATTACATATTTCTCAAAACCAAATCTAAAGTGCAATTTTCTTTCCATCTTATGGCTGTACCCAGTTACCACGACTACTCACATAAAACCTTCTTTTTACACCCCTTTTCTTCAAGAAAAGCCATTTTTGAGCCCTTTTCCCTAATAGTCTTTCATAGCTCCACCCCTTGGCTTTATCCTCACCTCTTTCTTCAGGCTGTTTCTTCTCTTCACTGCCCCAGGTACACCATTCTGGCACATTCGCTCACCACCTCAGCATCCCTACACACAGTGGACATGTTAGGAAACACTGGCAGTACAGGTCCTAACCATCTCCCTTCCAAAGCCTTTCTCTACACCAATTTGCTGCATGAGAAGTGTAGCCAACATTCATAGCCTGGATGAGACATCAGGCCAGCTTTTGGAGGAGAAGGGAACAGGGGGAGAAAGAGGAAGATGACAACAAACGTAACCACAGTGCCTTGGTATCTACAGGGCTGCCCAGCAAGAACGTTTTCAACTGCCAGTGGAGCATCTGGAGAGCAAACCACCATACCTCAGGACCTCCTGGGTGCTGAGCTGCATAGATGTTGGCAATGCAATGCTTATGAAGCTGTATCCACCACTTCTACAGACAAGGCTAGAAGCAGCCTCTCTTATCCTGCACTTACCCTGTAAGTGGGTAATGAGTAACCAGAATGTTGGGGTAAACAAACAAACAAAACCCCACCAAACTCACCACACTGAATTGCACCACAAAACAAACAGGAAGCCAGAGCAGTTTTAGGAGAGTTGAAACTATTTGCTCCATGTGGTTAACACTCCCCAACAGGTGGGAAACCACGTTTCTGCTTCAGCTATGACTTACAGCTGCTAACTTGCTCTTATTTTAAAGTCAAAAGAGGGGTTTTTTGGCAACAAGCTCTGAAACAGCTGCGTGAAGTGTACAACCCTGATCTGCACCGGCTACCACAGAGGTGAGCGGCAGAGCTCACCCATGCAAGTACAGCCACCAGATACATCCCTTGCTGAGAAATGCCTGTGGCCAAACCAAACACTACTTCAAGATCCGAAAATCATGGTCTCTTTTTGCATCCTACACAAAGGCTCTTTGTGCTACAGCATAATGCTGCACTGCTACTGTCTTTTCATTCTCTGTTAGGATTGCTTTAAACACACACACACATATATACACACTTGGGGAACCCAAGCTCTCTTGCAAAGCAAGTGTGCACACTGAAGGGAAGTTAGGATATCAGGATAAACTGTATGAAGTATTTTAACTGCACCTCACAGCCTCCAACTGCTGCCAACATTCATTGTCCTATTTTGAACTTTCCAATTCTCCATCTTCAAATAGGCAGAGCTACCACAGCCTTATCAGTTACAGTGAACTTCATAAACAGTTGAATATTGCTCTGTTTTAAAGATGTTTATTCAAGTTAGACACAATATGAAGGATAAGGGGAAGAGGAGACCTCCATCACTTTGAATAATCAACGCTAGTGCTCTAAGGAAAGTATTGATTAACCTAAGCCAGCTACAGAACCAAAACCTCTTAAGTTTTCCTGGGAAAATTCAGATATGAATTCACAATTTTAATGTCAAGCCCCATATGATTATTCACACCATGTTAGCAGTGTGGTAGGATGCTAGAGAACACACAAACTACTCAACTAACCAGAAGCAGCATGTAGTGTATAAGCTGTATAGGAGATGATGGTGAGTTATTAGGGGGTGGGATTCAAGGATCTAAGTAGCCCGTTTGTTCAAATTAATTGGCCAAAAGTTGCATGGGGAAATAATGGAAAACTAGGTTAAATCTCTGGTGTCTTTCTTAAAGGACTTGTTTTATCAGGATAATATGAATTTACTTATTGAACATCTAACTATTTAGTGAGGAGAAGGAGAAAGAAGTGGAGGAAATGGGGGCTTAAAGAAACAATTTAGGTTCGGAGTAACTCGAGCAGTTTGGGAGGTGACTGAGCCAAGGCCATCAAGCACAGTGGGACCCATGTCTAGTGGAAATGTAAAGAGATGATGGACAACGACCACCCAGGGAAGAGCTGCAAGGAAGATGATCCCACAGTTCCTACAGTAATGCTGGCTCCTGCCAGGGTTGAGGAAGGGAATCCCATCTCCACGCACCGCAAACTTGACACATCCTGAAGCACACATCTTTAAGCAACTCTGAAACAGATGCTGGTTTTCTCCTGTTTCCATCTATGCTCAAGCAACCTTCCCAGGAGAAGGATCTTTCTCCAAAGAAAAATGCAGCAGTTATTCCATAGCTTGGACCTGGGGACAGCTGAGTGCTCAGTGCTTAGAACATAACGGTTTTCCTTTCAAGAACAAGGCCACAGTTTGCTTGACACTGCCACAAGAGAGATTTCAGAGAAGAAAACCATGACAAAGCCCCAGCATGTTTTTCTCTTTGTTTGATGGACATGCATTCAAACAAAAAACTCCTCAAGTGAAACCCCATGAACTGTATAGGAGGTGATGGTGAATTATTCATCACCTGATGATTCAGGTGGGATTCAAGGACCTGAACAGCCCTGTTTGCTCAAAGAGCTTCTGAAACAAGCCTGGGCACCCTGAATGACAGAGAGAAGGAAAAATGATGACAATAATACTCTGCTCGCTTGCTGAAGGCCAGAATGGCATCATTTGTTGTCCTTGCCCAGACAAAAGTACCAATTTGTGTGACTACACATTTAAAGGAAGAATATTGCAGACTTGAGAACAAAGAATCTATCTACGACTTCCCCATCAATGTTTGCAGAGGAAAAACAAGCAACAAGAGCTGACCTGAGTTACCTGAAGCACGCAGCTGAGATTCCTGTCTTGATCAGCAGCAATACCAAAGGATTTCTGAAGGAGAAAAATCCCTGGAGGCAGTTCTCTTTAGAAGGTTATAAAAATGAACAAAGAGCCTTCGTTTGATACCTCCTTGGCTGTTTCTTCATCAGAAATTCAATGTTACAGCCTCTGCCTGTGCCGAAGTATCGTGTTAAGGAAAAAGCAAGTTCTCTTGATTGCTGGTGTTGCAAACAGCACAACATCCCAGAGAACAGAGTCAAATGCTCGAGAGGAGGAGATGCTGCTGACCCAGTTCTGTGAGATACATGAGCCCACAGCTATATCAGGGATACAGTTTGAGTTACTGACTGCAAAGACACAAGATAAAATGGTTTGGAGAAAACCACACAAAACCAAACCAACACCAATAAAAATCCCCACCAAAATTACACATGCTGCTTTGAAAACCAGATGCTTTCAAGGACAGAACCTGGAGTAAGGTACTCATGTTAAACTGCTCTTACTGGCACCGATGCCACAGCTTTTAGTGAGCTGTTTCACCTGCTTTCTCAGAGTTCCACAGGGCATTTTGTGAAGCTTTGCTGTTTGCGCAAGTCTTTGGTGGTGCCACACAGGTTCAAAGCATCAATGTCTCAACACAGAACACCACTGACATCTTTATCACTCCAAAATATAATTGCACACATACACACAGCATTTGTACATACACACAAGGAACGCCTCTCAGAACCTCCCTTCTGTTGAGGATGGGATTTGGATACAAAACCAAAGGATGTCAAACACAAACGGACAGAAGCTGCGTCCCTTCTCTCACTATCGGTTCTTCAGGAGGAACAAACAACTTTCCTCTGTTGTTTCACAAAGCCATTTCTTGTGAGTCCTTTTTGCAGGAACTGAGTGATCTATAAACCCACAGACTCCCATTATGAGCTGTAACCGCCTGTTTAACCAAACCACCCTGTTTCATCTTGAAATTACTATTAGGGGATTCTGGATCCTTTTCTTTGCTACCAGCTGAAGAGCAGCACCAGTTTTCCCACACTGAGAAGCACTGTTCAAGTTCCTGAGTGCTGGGTTCCCAGGAAATATAACCCCAGACCTCCGAGACAAAGTCAGAGGAGTAAAACAAAGGCCTTCATCCAAGTCGGGAATTTTGGGGGTCCTTACTGTCCATTTCCAGTAAGCCTGGATCTCACCAACTGCAGTGTGGGTGGCTGCCTGCGCCCTGGAGACACAGCCCGATGCAGGTGCCTTCCTCCTCTATTTAGCACAACCTCATGAGTTTGTTATATTTGGGTGGGTTTTGTTTGTTTTGTTGCATTTGATGTCTGAAGTGGATATTCCAAACCAAACAGCATTCAGAACCCAAACAAATACACATAAAACACCCCAGAATGTGTCACGTTACAAAATGAGGCAGATGCCAGTGACAAATGTCTCAGGAATTTTTTAGCAGCCACCTGAAAAATCACTTAAGAGTCAGAAAGAAGTAGCAAAGGCCATGGCGTGAGTCATCAGTGACAACAGGGAGGAAAGGAATGCCAAGAGTTTATTTCTTTTGTACTCAAATGAGAGAGGGCTTTGGGCTGAAAAGAAAATTATTGGTTTTACTGTTAGCAGAATAAAATTTCCATCTGTGAGCAGGGGAATTTCCACCTGAGACAGAGCAATGAAGGTTCATTTACATAGCAGGAGGCAATGCTACAGCTACCCTGGGAACAGCGTTGAAGGAAAAACAAACTCTTTTCTGTAGCAGGAAAGTGCAACGGTTTTGTCCTCAAATTTGGGGCCAGAAATAGATAATGTTTGTTTTCCTTAAGTCTTGGAAAGCTCTTACAAAGAGCAAGATGGATTTCACAGAAGCAAACAGTCCAGCCAGCCTAAACAGAACTAGGACTGGGAAACTGTAGCAGACAAGTATTACCTCGGCTAAGCACTTGCACTACATGCTGCATGGGAGAGCGTGCCTCCCAAAATAAAATAGAAAGCTTCACTGTTTATTACTGCAGTATCATCATTTCAAATGTGGCACCAGCCAGGACTTGAGCAAGGTCAGCTCTCCCCTCACTTCAGCAGGATGCCCTTAGGAGCTACTTCTGCTGCCCCAAAGGAGTTTTGCAGGTCTCACCCTGCCCCTTTCCATGCTACAAACTTGCCTTAGCTTTCCTTTCAGGACAGTGGGAACAGTAATATTGAGCACTGGGTCACTTCAGAGATGAGTGGGATTTTTCCTCCCTGTTTTCATTGCTGGCTTTTCTGTTATCCCCACAAAAAGGGGAAAACCAGAGTACCACAAACCAGTATCACTGAGCCTTTAAAGCCAGTCACCTAAAACCAGAGACAGAGGGGACTCTGGTGGGGAAGAGCCTCCAGGAAAGTTCTTCATCCATCCCAGGGTGGATACCAACAGTAAATCACAGCCTGAGGGATAATTTCAAGCCAGTCCTTGGGATGGGTCCCCTAGCACACGGTTTGGTTGGCAAGAGCTGCCCACTGCCAGGCTGGTATCTGTTAGCCTGATAGGTTTTACAAGGGCAGGAATGGACATCTCCAGCGTAGGTGTTCTGCAAGCCCAGCTGAGCGTGGATACACCCCTAGGAATAAACCTTCTTCCTATTAGAATGTTTAGCAGTGGCACCACCTTCCACATCCCCTCTCTTACCCCGGTAAATGGGACATTCCCTATGGTATCCAGCCATCAGCCTTACACCGCCACACAGGGGGGAGACAAGCTGCCTTTTGGCACACATGATGCCTTACATGCACATACAAACCAAGAGGTGAACTACATGCAAAACAGCAAAGCAATACACACAGAGGCACATTTGAGATAGGCTTTGTCTGTGAGCTATTGACAGAAACCCCAATTCACTCCCACGTGGGTATCTTGTACCATGTCCTTTCGGGTCATCTGGAATTTTTATCCATAGTTGCAGAGTTCGCTGCTTTTCTTCTGCACAGATTGGATGTCATCATGACTTGCAGCCTGGAGTTTGCACATACAGAACATGCCATGTTTTTCTGAGCAGATCCAGGTCCTCATCCCAATGGATGCCTTTCAAAGCCAAAGCCTGGCATTCCGGGTAACTCACTTTCCCTCAACACCCATGGAAAAGTGAAATACTTATTTATTTAACCTCTTTTTTCCTTCAATTTCCCAGGAACACAACTCTGCTCATTTTTTTCAGGCTTATTTCAAGGAAAACACTTGAATGCTTAAAAATTAAGGGGGAAAAATGGGGTTCCACTCATATAACTGGCGGTTTACCTGAGTCCAGCACATTAAATAAGTCACCTGCTGCTGCACAAATGATGCTGTCCATACTGGTAAACCACACTGAGTGTCAATTCAATTATGAAATCAAATGACAGCCCTTTCCATGTGCAGAGTCTATGTTGCTCACCAGAAGAGTTTGCAGTCTGTCTTCACCTTTGTGCATTTCACAGCCCTGAGCCAGGAGGCTTCACCTGAGTGATCATTCCATTTTAACAGAAGAAGAGCGATAGAACATGAATTACCCTCGCACACGTCCGTGTGTACAACTGCTCAGTCACCTGGGTGGAGAACTGTGAGGATTTTAGCCTGAATTTGACACAACTTTATTTCCACTTGGTCCTCAATAGCCAGCATCTATATTAACAAAAAGCACGCAGCAACTCACCCCCATCTCTTCTAAACAAGAAGCATTTCACTGTTATCCAGACTGCCTGGAAGTCCCTTTCCTAAATGCTATAAGCCTGTTCTGCGCCATCACAAAGACCTTAAGTCCAGCTTTAACCTGACACTAGCAGGAATAAACCATCAAAAGCAGCATTAAGGCGCCTGCTGCCTGTGGTGCTGCTGGGGGTTCAGCAAGATAACAACTTGGCATTGAATTTCCTATTTTATCTCCATGCTACCTGCAACAGGAAAAAACTCAACCACTCATTTCCTTCCTCCTACCCACTTTCTGTTTAGTGTTTTGAGTGACTGATCTAAATTAGCTACAGTCAGGAGCCAGATTTTCAACCTGGTCTTCTAAAGGCCATGGGTAGAAAGACACTGAGCAAAGTCCCCTGGATAAAATGACACAGGAGAGGAGAGGACAGTAACAGACAGAGTTAGCAGAGCTCCCAGGCAGCAAGAAGCACGATTCCTGGATGCCTACAGGAAGGCATCAAGTACACGCTGCTGTCAAAAGGAGACTGAATGTGCCACAGGGCTCATGCACAACTTTGGCAAGGTGATGCTTTCAGAATTAGGCTTGGAATTGTAATGGAAAAACTGAGTGAAATCTGTGCAGCCTCTTTCCATAAGCACCAGCTTCACTGGACCTGCTGTGATGTACAGTAATACTGCCAAAGCGCGTTGCCAAGCCATGCTGCTTTGCACAAGTTTGAGAACAAAATGATCTGGAGTTCCCATTGGAGATACCAAGAAACACAGAAACCACTTGAAAACATAGACTGAAAACAGCCATTTGCTAAAGCATCACATTAGGGGATGCAGCTCGTTTCCAATGACCTGACCATAAAACCCTGCTTCTAGAAAGAAAAGCTTTGACAGAATTGGCAACAAGCAACAAGGGACCAGAAAAGGAAACTATTCCATTTACATTAGTGTCAGCAAAGAGCCTCTCTTTACCATCCCATTTCAAACTGGGAGCTGAAGAACAGCTCTCCCATGACAGGGAGCAGCAGGAAACACTGCTTGCTTTGCTCTGAGAGCTCAGAGATGCCAAGTCTTGAGGAAGATGCTTTGCTGGGAAGCACTGACTTCAACACTGCCCAAACAGCTTATGGCACAGAGGGGTCTGTAGCACGAAGAGGGTTCTGCTGTGCAGCTGGGCAATCCCAGCACTGTCACCAGGGTGTAGATGCACACGGCTTACACAGTTGCAAACTGCATCAGCCTGTTTTGAGCTGTGCAGGCTGGAGAAATGGGGAACAAAAGTACAACAGGACTGACAGCGCCTTTTGTTGTGGTTATCTGCTGTCTGGATGCATGGCTCATTAGCGAGGTGCCCAACAGGTTCACCTCAATGAGCACCTAATGGCAGGGTTTCCTCCCTGCTTCTGTGGCCACCACACACCTGCCAGTGTCAGGCTGCTTTGGGACCCTCTGGGGAGCAGAGATGCTCCCTTGACTCTCTGAAGAAAAGGGGCCTCTAAAGACATTTCCTCCCCAGTGCCAAAAGCCCCCAACACAAACATACCTATCTACTGCACGTGTGATCCCATCAGTGGCTAAAGCAAATCACAAGCCCTTTGGCACTAAAAATATATCACACTGTCACACTGGTCTCTTTTACTAACTCACACGCTGGAACCAGATGAATGCCCTCTCACAACACAGAGCTCCTGATGATGCTATATGGGCTTTTAATGTCATGCCATTACAACCCCAGCCACGGCACCCACTTACAGGCCATTCAGCACTAGCAGGTCATGCCCTGACTATTCCTCCATGCACATTATTTATTTACCATTCTTCTCTGCCTTCAATGCTTTATTGATTGCTGCTGCTTACTCCCTTGAACCCTGCTTGCGCATTCCCTGTGTCGGGAGGTCAGATGCAGCAGCAGGGGAACGGAGGCTAGCAACTGCTTTCTGTTCCTGAAACACCAGAGAGTCTTTTCCCTGTGGCCACATAAAGACACACACAGCAAGCTTGAGGATTGGAGTCGCTCCCTCATTAGCAAATGACAAAAGCCCAATCCAACCAACCCCCCAAAACCCACATCTCATCTTTCTTCACTGCTGAATGGCAACCAGCAAAAGCCCGCAGAGATTTTAAATGCATTTTGCCAAGGGAGATGCATGAGTACATACATCTGATCTCATTCCCAAAATGAGGAGCTCATGTCTGCTATAGCTCCTATCAATATGAACCTTTATCTCTGATAATGACTCCCCAGCAGGTTTGGTGATAACAGTTCACCTGGCACTGGGAACAGCTCACAGAACAAAGTCATCCCCTCCAGGCACTTCAGATAGCAAATGACCAGTCACAGGACAATCAAACCTTGATTAATTTTGTATCACCTTCTTATGGCCAGTGTTTCCACCTCAAGGCCAGATGGTTGTGCCTGCTGCTTGGCCGTGCTTTGTAGCTACAGACTGGCACGTCCTGGACTGAATGAGCCCAGTGAACAGTGCTCCCACCATCTGGGTCCAGGGGAGAGTCGTCCTCCTCCATGCTGGCAGCACCAGGAGAAGACACCAAGTGTGAGTTGCCCAGCAGTACTCCCCACTTACTCCATTGGGATCAGGCTTGTGGCAGAAAATTGAAACCAGTCACACTGCTTCTCTTACGTTGCAAAAAATAGAGGAAGAAGCCATAAAAAGAGGCAGCAATAAGTGATGCTGAAACCAATGTTTTCCTTTGCTCTGAATGAGGAGTCAGCAGCTCTGATTGCATGTGTGCAAATTCCCCCAAAGTTTCCCCTGAAACTTTCCACGACACAGAGGCAGCTGAGCTCCAGTAAAGACACCCATTAGAGGCTTATGCTGATACTTGTTTATTTACTTCAATTCAGATCTGTTAGATCTTATCACGGGTGACTGATTCACCCTCTACTACACATGTGTAGCAGGCTCACCCTGAAGGAAAGGAGCACACCAGCAGTTCTACAGCTTGCAAGTGCTCAAAAGTCGTCAGGCTGTGACAGGCTCCCCCCTGCAGTGCTTTTCTCCCCTTTTCAGCTCCTTGCCTTAAGTGAGGAGACAGCATCTGCTAAATTCTAGACAGAGGTGCCTGCAGACTTGCCATGGGAAGCAAATCCAGGAGAATAATGACCCTAGGACTAATCCAGACGACAGGAACAGGCATCAGTGCGAAATCACCAATGACAAAGTTACATTCAGCACACAGCAGTCTCACTGCTAAATCTTATTCACTACATCCTTGTATCAGAGCAGACAGCTCTGCCCACAGATCAGAGACCACAGCATTACAGTGCAAAAATCATTCATGTGCTTGCTGGTGGCCCTGGAGGGAACTGTAGAATGAAGGAGGAAACTGAATCCTAATGGAAGCCTGTTCCTGCCATTGGGGAACCTGGACTAAGCAGCATTCCAGCCAGTTCCTTTACAGCCCTGGTACCAATTCATATACTGGAACCCCCCACCCAGGCAACCCATCTCCATAAGCATTTGCACAAGCTGTCCCTGCCTCTCCCCGTACCACTGGGAACATCTGGTGTCATCTGTGGAAAAGCCACAAAAATGGCATTTAAACTACAGGAGTCTTCGGTGGAAGCCAAGAGTGGGGAACTTCAAGGAGGAACGTCCCCTCCCTCCTTGCCCTAATGTGCATATGCAAAGCTCATACATTAATTTTTCATCTCTCTCCCCAGCCACTGAATAAAGGGGCGCTTTACCCATTCCCCTTCCTTTCCTATCTCTGCGAAGTCCTATCCCTCCACGCTTTGGCAGCTGTTTTTCTTCTCCTCCCTGCCCATTTGCCTGCTGTTGTCTTGCTAATTATTTTTACAAGGCTTAATAATTGATGCAATCTTTCCCATTTTTCATCTCCTTCCCACAGCACTGTCTGGCAAGAAGGAGCTCCAGGAGCAGCTGTGCTCAGTTGGCTGCCCATCCGCCTCCTGCGGAGAGGGACCATTGCCAGAACAAGACTTTGCAACCTAATCCTCTATTTACCTTTCTCTGGACCCTGCAACTGTTATCCAGAGGAGCAGTTTTGAAGTTATTCAGCAAACCAAGGCTCTGATGTCACCAATAAAAACAGCATCTCAGAAACACCCATTTGCCTCATGCCTTGAACCAGAGGTATTTGTATCCATCTAGCTCCATTCCTCAGAAGTATTTGCTTTTAGAGAATTTATCTTACTGGCAGAGAAGGCAGAAAGAATGATTTCTGATTAAAAATTATCTCCCATTCTGCAGCAATCATGCTGATTGGAGCACGGGACTTCTGCCTCTTTCTAAAGCACATGTTGTTGGACAAGAACACAGATCAGATACTAAAGCGAACATGATACTGGTCCTATATGGCAGAACAGCTTCCCTCAACCCTGCAAGTCATTAATCTACCAAAGGTGAGTTACACATTTAACCTGAGTACAGACTCATTCATGGTAGGTCTGTGGGAGACTGGAAAAACATCTTCAAAGAGCAACATTAACAAGTCCTGCTCAGGAGAGGGCTCTGCTACAGGTTTGGCTCCAGCAGGACACCTCATGGTGTGGTTTCCTCACCCCAGTATCCCAGACTCCACACTTTCTCCACATTTTGCCTTTACTGATGAGCAAACAGACCATTCCCCCCTCTCAAAACAGAGGGGAGAAACCCAGCAGTAAATACAGGACTTTCACTGACAGCAGAGTTCCTAACGAATTTCTTTGTTTTCTATGACTGCTGTCAGGCACCTGAAAAACAGAAGTCACACTGTAGGATTCCTCAGGTTCCTGCAAGCTGTTAGCTTTCGGCTGAGAGTTTGGGAACCACATCCCTGAGCAGTCACTGCTCGGGGAATTGTCCCCTTCTGCAGCCGTCAGCACTGATGCTTCATCCTTCAGCGTTATCCTGGCGCTGACTACATCTGACCGGTTATCGCAAGATGTTTAAGCATAGGAGGAACTCTTGTGCGCCTTCAAGAGCAGCTGAGGGACACAACTGCCAAACAGGAAAACTGAAGGACAGTGCCGCTGCAGTCCCGCAGCGCTGAGCAAGGAGCACATGCACATCACAGCAGCCCCTCCTCAGAGCCACTTCTGTAGTACACAAAGACAGGCTCCCGACGCAGAAAGAGACAAGCATCTTTCGCAGAGCCTGCACCCGGACCCGTGGCGAGTGTTGGCAGAGGCTTCTCCCAGCCGCTAACCTCCAGCCCTGCCCTCCTTGCTGCTTGCAGCTTGTTGTTTCAAAGAGCAGTGGTGTGAAAAAACAGGAAGCCATGCAGAGAAGAAAGAGAATACAGATTGCGGCTCGGAACTGCAGCGGCAGCTCCCCCAGCACGCACCCCACCCCCTCTTCCCTTCCACCCCCTTACCACAGGCCACCTCCTCGGTGAGAAACGCTCTAAGTGCTCTGATGGGAAACTGCTTACGGAGCTGCATGGCCAGAGAGCCACCGAGGGAGGGGAAACCCAGCAGCATGAAGGGAAACGCATCTCACTCCGCTGGTGTTGGAGGCGGAGGGGGAAGAGGTGGGAGTGCAGTTGATGTTATGAGAGGCAGACTAAAGCCGCAGGTATCAGCGGTTCCTGGAGTGCCTGCTGTACTCTGCTACCCGCACAAGTCCTAGCACACGCTGCCTGGCTTGTGGGTGGTGGAAAAGGCGGGATTGAGCCTGAAGAGCTCTCATTATTGCCATCTCTGCTTTAGGAGGCCGTGCTGATGGGGACCATGCAGAGGCGAAGGGCCTGTTCCAGATCTGTGTGAGGTCTGCAGCCGCCCTCCCTCACAAAGGTGCCAAACTGACTGCAGCCAGCATCTACCTTCCAATACAGAGAATGACAACCAAGGGACATCAGGGAGGGGAAAACACACTGGAAAGGGTGCAGCACACATCTGGGGCAATGGGACCTGTTCCTCACCTCCCTCCAGACAATGCCTGAAGCATCATTTCCCATACATTCTCACTCGGAGAAGACTCAAGTAGCAAACTCACCAACAAAGGTTTTCCAGTTGACAAGCAGGTATTGCAGTGCCGGGAGACACGGGGGATCGCTCCTCCTAACGTGCATCACCGCACTGCCACAGAGGCCATCCTCACATAGTCACTTGGGCATGCATACACACTCATGAGCCTACACATGAATTACCGCATTTTCCACAAAGTTTCCCACACACATACAAAATGTGATGGTGGTCTTTGAGAGTCGTTTATTTCTTCCAACAATCTTCATCACCGCTAGCAGTCTTTGAAGCACCAGCTTAATTAACATTATAGACATAGCAATCATCCTATCCTTCTGCTTATCAGGGAGTTTAACTGCTCCCATCCTGCACATCTGCTAGTCCGGGATAGTCCCCAGTAGTTGTCTTCACCAGCTTAATGGGTTTATTAACATAGCAATCATCCTGTCCCTCCACCCATCAGCCAGTTTAACTGTGCCACCCTGGATACCTGCTAGTCCCAGACACTCCCCATCCCCAGGTCCTGCTTTTCTATTTTTCCCCACATTTTTTGTACTAAGGTGCTAAGGACCCCAAACTATGTCAACTACCTTCAAGCACCTCAGTTATTTTCCATTACAAAGCCACCAAACCCAGCCTTACTCAGAACTGATTACACTTGGTGCCTCCTTGTCTCAATTCCCCTCTTAGAGCCTTGCTCCTCTCTGAGAACTGGAATTGCTCCTTGCCTCCCCTTCCCCCGAGTTACTAACCCCTTGCTGGCCCTTCCACCACCACCATTAGCCACCACTTTGAGTTCAGATTTGCAGCTTCAAATGCGTACTGAGGACCATGCTACAAACTATTTTGAGCTTCATCTGTTACCTTCTCCATCAAAACAGCTCTTAGCATCATTTTTACACCCATATATAACCTGGTTAAGGAACAAGGATTCTGAGTCACATCTCTATTGAAGAGCTTGCCTACGGCTCCCAGCATTCACAGCTCTCCCAATTCACAGCCTGCTGGCAACTTCTAAAAGAAAGGTTTCTATTTTGCAGGAGCCTTCACTGCTCTCACCCTCACCTTGCAGTCTTCTCCATTAGGATGAGACATTAAAAGGGTGAAGATAAGGAAACAACAGTTAGGGGCAAAAGAACACTAGTAGGGGACTGAAAGTCCCAGCAAACCCCGACAAACCAGAAAAGACCCTGGCTTCCTTCTCATATAAAGTAATTCCAACTTTGTATCTGCAGGTAACCACATCCGTGGTTATGTCAACCAAGTAACTGGATAAAACAAAAGGAAAAGAGGCAATGTCACAGGAATCCTGATGATGCCGAGTATGAGGGAAAAAGCCAAACACAAAACACAGCCTGGTGAGTGCTCAGAATTTAAAGTGAACACAGGTGGGATTAGCATGCACAACCTGAGCCATAGTGGGTAACTATTTACTGTATGAAGATGCAAAATGACCTAGCACATCCCATTGTAACAGCTCAGGATCAATTATAGGCCATCTCCCTACATCTCCTCTGCTTGGATTTTGCTGAAAGTCCTTTACATCTAACTGCACACCATGCACAGACAAACTGGCCTTTTCTACTGTTAACAACACACCAAGCCATTATTTTACTTGCTAAAACCAAAGGGGGGAGGAGTGAAGACAGATGTGAGGCAACAAGGGAAAAGAATCAAACAGTCTGGTATCTACTGGTGGGAAAGGGGAATGCAGTATTTTCTTAGGCATTTTCAAAGCCTCTGTACTGCTTGCAGAGGAATATGCTGTGCTGAGGTTTATTTATAAAACCTATAAGAATGTTGACCTCGGGCTATATCTTGAAGAAAAATAAGCAGAGGTCAAGTTTTCCGAATGCAGTCACAAAGCCAAGAGAAAGAGGCTTACAGTAAGCCCCTCTGCTGTTAGAGGGATGCAAAACACAGGAGAGGTCCCAGTGCTTCTGAGCTGCTAAAAAAGCCACACAACCCATGAGCAATCCCCCTGCTTTAAATGGAGCCAACGCTGCAGTTTCCTATTCCAGCCACAGAAGATGGGGATCAGGGGACATGTGTGGGGCTGCAGGGATGAGACTGAGGGGGATTCCCAGCACCTCCCTTAGCTGGCAGAGCTGGCCAGTGGGGCTTCCTAGGCTTCTAGGTTATTTGTTTTGCCTTTTGAAATACCGGATGAAGATAAATGCTCCTACAAGCAGTGATTCAGAGCAGGACCTTCATCTTAATGCTGAATCATTTTTTGGAAGAGACAATTGCAAGAGCCTCTGGAGAAGGCAGACAGCTAGAAGAGATGATTAACTTCTGTGGCATTCACATCAAGATACCCACATCAGAGACTTTAATTGTTTGCTATTGACACTGTGGCTCATTATCCAAACCTGATCAGGAAAAGGACAAAGCAGCTGCAATAAGGAGTATAAGAGGAAGAACAAGACCCCTTACAACGTGGCCTTGCAACCCAATCACTTTGACCACAGATAATTTAACCATTCAGCCATGTGCATCCTCTTACTATTCTTAGGAAGACTACAGTAAATTCCACCTGCATTTGACTGGACCTGCCTATAGGTCCCATCACCTTAAGAAGAATTAATCAAGCCCAGCATGAAGCTGGGAAGGGGTAACCAGGAGAAACCACAGCAGGTGAAAAGGCAACTGAACTCATATTCCCAACTCCCAGTGATGAGGCGCTGGCAAAGGGTGCCCAGGGAAGCTGCGGCTGCCCCATCCCTGGCAGTGTTCAAGGCCGGGTTGGACAGGGCTTGAACCAACCTGCTCTAGTGGAAGGCATCCCTAGCCATGACAGGGGATGGAATTAGATGAGCTTAAAGGTTACTTCAACACAAACCAGTCTATGATCTCCATTTGCAGACTTTTAGAATTTCTTTTTAGCATTGCTCTAACACGGATTTACTGTTTCATTTTCCCCAGGAGATGAAGATGCCAAGGTCTTTCACTGGAGTTCCATTCCAGCCTCATTAATAACGGTCCCTGCCGTTGGTACGCTGGTACAAACACACCATCTAGTGGCAATCACAAAGGAAAAAGCTGTGGAACCAGCAAAGTGCTGGCAAATAAATCACTCATACCAATTTAAATAGGCTGCTAACATGACACATGAACCCACAGGAGAGAAGACAAAGCTCTTGACTCCTTCATGTGTCCTCAAAAGCTTGACGTACCTGTATATTTTTTAAGAGATGAACAAAAATCAAAGGCTGAACCAACATAAACCTCCTGCATCTGTAATTGCCCTGTATAATGCTACCTTGTGTAATTTCACATTATTAGTATTTTTTGATGCTCAGAACTCCTGGGCCCAGTTATTCACAATGTTCATCTTAAAATAGGATTTATCTGGAAACTTGAGACTGCTCCCTTATGCTTTGCCATAAATACTGCACTGTTTCACAGTCTCAACTGCCTATAAGACATTCACCATTCCATGCGTCACACACAGCTTTCTATCCATTGCACAAAGGCACCAGCACACTACTGAGTTGAGTTCTGCCTTCCTTATCCCACAGCACAGCTACTCTGCCACCACAGGGGTTCTACCCTTATGAAAGGGATAGTTTAGTTGACTTGCTTTGTTCCTCTGTGCAGTTGCAGCAGCAACTTGTATGTATATGTAGCCACATATACATTTCTGTGCTACCTGAGTAAGCATACACCAGGCATTGGGCTGTGCTAGCCTTTTCTTTAGCACTGCCACTATCCCTTCAGACCTCTGCTGCTTAATCCCAAGAAATCTCTCTTCAACAAGACGTGGTACTCAAAGCTCAGGAAAGAAAGTTAACATTAGGACTTGGAATTCCAGTTTCTAATACACAGTACTGTCTCTCAGGATTTCACCCCATCCACATCAGCAACCTAACACACAAACAGAGCTCACACGTATTCATAGAATCATAGAGGAGTTTGGGTTGGAAAGGACCTTAAGCTCATCCAGTTCCAACCCCCCTGCCATGGGCAGGGACACCTCCCACTAAACCATGGCACCCAAGGCTATGTCCAACCTGGCCTTGAACACTGCCAGGGATGGAGCATTCACAGCTTCCCTCAACCCATTCCAGTGCCTCACCACCCTCACAGTAAAGAATTTCCTCCTCATATCCAATCACAATTACATAAAGCTTGAAATGCAATTTCTAGAGTCTGTAGTGCAGTTGTTGAATAAAGCAAAGGTTTAGACCACAATTTCCTTTTCTAAACAGTAAACATTGGTTTGGTTGGAAACACCAAGGGCACGAATGCTGTAGCTGCGAAGACTGTTACACAGCTGCTGGTAAACTACAATTATAGCTAAATACAACCATAATAATAAAACACTAGAACTGCTTCAGGAAATACCGAAGCATTAAACCCCAAACCAAACAAAGCAAACACCTCTCTCCCATCAACCCTTGAAAAGCCAACATTTAATGAGGAAGATCATTTATTTGCTCAGAGAATCACACACAAAGGTGGAGACAAAGCAGCCCTTGAAGGACTTGAGACGTACAAAACACTTCCAGCTACTAAATCAGCAAAGACATGGGATTAATAACACATTAGCTATCCCCAAACTCAAGTGCAGCTGTAGAAGCCCAAAACAAAATACTTTTAGATCCAAAACTCAGCGCATCCAGGATCCAAACCATTAGCTTTGAAAGGCTTGGACCAGGTGTAGCTAATCATAGCATAGTTAGGGTTGGAAAGGACCTTAAGGTCATCCAGTTCCAAGCCCCCTGCCATGGGCTCATCATGCACCTTGTGAGTGGGGGCTCAGACACCAGAGCCATCTGAAAGTTAAGCCAGGATATAACAAGCACCACCAAAAGGCACAAAACCCCAACAACAAGGTCCACTTTGAATCCAAAGGGCCTATTTCTGGCTCCATGCAGGATTTCATGAGCTGGACAACACACACAGTACGGTCCTTACTTAGCAATTTTAAACAGTTGTAAATACAAACCCTTATTTTGCCCTGAGGAGAAATCAGCACAAATTCCTCCCTCTAAACCCCCAAAGCCAACACTGTGAGTACCTCAGGAGGCACAGCCTCCCCTGGGCTGCTTCCCTAGCCTACAACATGCATTTTACATACTCATAATGCCTTAATTTCAAGGATAATAACAGGGACAGAAGCAATCTTTACTTAAATTCACATAAAAGTAGCTTTACCCATGCATTTGGTGTGGGTACAGAGAACACTCACAAGGGGCAAGGCAGAAAGCACCCGTCACACAGCCCAGCTCGAGATCATACCATCAACCATTATGGAGGTAAAAGCTGCCATCACTTACCTCAGCCATCCCTGCCAGGCACCTCCTGGGATTGCAGCAGCTTTGATCCAACAGCAATCCCTGTTTTTCCACACCGAGGGCTGCATCATGCAGAGCCATGAGGCAACAGCACCCAAAACTCATCCCTCAGCCCCACCACAGCGCCTCATAGAAGGTTCTGGGTCCATCAGCACAGATCTGCTGCAGCTGTGTGCACTGCAGAGGGGAGGGCACTGCACCTGGGTGGTAACAGCAGGTTACCTGATAGAAACCATGGCCCAGACCCTCAGGACCTCCTAACTTAGCAGCTCCTCCTGCCCCTCTCCAAGAGATGGGTTTCAACATAAAAACAACCAAAAAGCCTCCTTAAACCCTTCCCTTCTGGGCCTCGATGATGGATGGGATGGACTGTGCACAACTCTTAGCAACAGGGGAAATAGGGACTAGGAAGAAGCATAAGGGTGCAGTTTAAACTGAGCTTGGGGAGGAAAGGTGTTTCCCTAAGTGTATAACTCTTGATGGGTTTTTCTCCCCAGTACCTAAATCAATGAGCACAAGTTATAGTAACAGTTCCCTGAGTCAAGACTGGTTTGCCTGCAGCAGGGCTGCCTGGCACCCAGGGCCATGGCCCACCACAGGGTTTCATGGAGAACACATGCATTGGGCCTCTACCTGGGAAATAGAAAATCCCATTTTTCATAGGGATGAGATGTGATGGAGCCAGAGCCACAGAGAAAACCCTGAGCAAGGCTCCTCCAAGTCTTGCTTTCTTTCTACTTTAAGCTCTAGAGATCCACGTATGAAAGTGCACACACACACAAAGCAGATGCTTTCACCCTTCACAAGGTTTCTGCACAATAGAGTAGAAAGTCAGGGTCCAGGTCCATCTAAGACCAGCTACACCACGCTCTGAAAGCAGGATGGCACAATTAGTTTACACACACTTAGTTTACACCTGAGGGCATATTGAGTCCAACAGGAGCTAAAAGCTCACGAACAACCACACAACTGAACAACCACACAACTGGTTCACGCATGAGGGCAAAGTCAGTTTACGCATGTGCAAAACATCATTTGATACCTGCACACACAATTAGTTAATGCATGAGTGTGCAATGAGTGCATGTGTGACTGAATGCATGTGTGACTGTGGAGATTCTTACCCTTTACACATCACCTACAATGGTGTAGGACAAAGAAATATCAAAAGGAGAAATTCTGGGTCTATTTGTACTAATACCAGCCATGCCATGTCCTGAAGGCAGCTCTGTTTGAAGCACAGCAATTATCCAAGAAACTGATTCGATCTTCCTATTATTTTAGATTAAAATGGGAGTCCTTTAGGAGAAGACAGTTATCGCTCTTCCAAGCTGAAAAGAGCAAGGTCTGTTTTACAGACACACCAAACATCATCAGATTCAATTACTTGCATTCGGTGCTCAGCTGATGAAACAACCTGGGAAGCACACAGAAAGCCAGGCCTTCAGCAGCAGTTCCTACTTCCCCAGTTCTGTACACAGTGCAATTTAGGGGAGTGCAGAGATCAAACTTAATACCCCAGATCCAGCAGCTGAAGTTTCACATACGTGTGCTATTCATCCGTGCTCTAAATTGCAGCATGGACTGAAAAACTTTGCCAGAACACAACAGGAACATGTTTTATTTGTAACAAAACCCCTGGAGGAATTTGTTTCAATTGCACTCTCACCACCAGCTACAAAACGCAACAGTTCTCATGCACTGATGTTCCACTCTGGGGACTGATTTGACAACCAGAAAGTCCAAATAGAGCTTTTCAAAGCACAGTAAGCGGTTTGGTGTTCAAGATTATCAGGAGCTACATCAAAAATGAGATAAAAAGAGAACAAAAAGCAACTTGAAAAATCATAAACCCCCAGTGTCTTTAATACATTGGCATCCCACCATAAAGTTGTTGTCCCAGTTAAATCTAACAGCATTTCCAGCATTATTTACATCATATCATTAGGGCTTAAAGATGACCACTTTGTAAGTATAAAATAACAACTGGAAAACTGGCTTTAAGTTGCACCTTCTGTCAGGGATGACCAAGAAGGCATCAAAATAGTTCGCATACTTTCTGAAGCCACAACTCTAAGGGAGTTCTATTTAATAAACAAGTCATAAAACAGAACACAGGACAACGGCTGCTCTTTGCATAACAGTATTAGGACTCTTCTCTCAAACTCAGAACATGGTTCCTATTAGAAGCCTGTTTTGCCTCTGAACCCTTATTTTGAGGGGAAAGCATGGAGGAAACTGCTCCCTCTGAAATCAGAAGGGGAAAAGACTCTTACATAGTAATTATAACATCGTTTTTAAGAAACATGTTAACAATGAATATATATGTAAATGTATATAACAAGCAACAATACAAAATACCCATTTACTGCATGAAAAATCCCAGAGAGATACACTTTAAACACAAACCCGCAAGATTCCCAGTATTACTCCAAAGATATTTGGGGTTTGGTGTGGTTGGTCCCGGGTCCCCCCCAACCAAAAAAAAAAATCCATGTATAGGTATTTCATAAACCTTTAAAGAAAACCCCCAAAACGAGTTTAAGGACACTTGGAAGAAATAACTGCCCTGCATGACCCGTTTCAGGTTGAGCATCCACGGGGCCCTTCAGGTACTTTCATGTTCGAGAACACCCAAGACACTGATGAAGCATCTCGCACAAGTCCTGCAGCTGCTTTTCAGGCTCGCCTCAAACAACAAATCACAACACACATCCCCCCAAATCCAACCCGACAGAGCACGATTCACAGTCCCCAGAGCACAGAAAGGTGAAACAGCGCGGCGCATCTCAGCCACTGCAGCCGGGGCTTCCCAGGCCCATCTTCCTCGGGCATTTCCACCAGCGGAGCGGTTTTAGGTCTCAATCGCAGCCGCGATGCGGGCTGCAGCTCTGCCGGGGGGGGGGGGGGG
>JANRGW010014019.1:0-15029 GCA_024733675.1 Psilopsiagon aymara
GTCTTCCAACCATCCCATGTAAAAAATAGCTAAATGAAAGGACAACCAAACTGCATTTTCAAAAAAGTTGTCTAAGTGCATAAAATATCATCAGTATTCATGAGCGCTAAATAATTAGTCATGTTTGGGGCTTTTTAACACCCTAAAATAGGAGAAAGGACCTTACGTCTGTGAAAAGCAACTGCAAGAATGATAGAAACTGAAATAATGCCAGGAAATTTAACTCAAGATTAGTACTACAATGAACAATGCATGAACAACCCACTGGTTTAGTACTTGTTTGAATTCCCCAAAACTCAAGTCCTGATTCTTACAAGCTATGAATCAACAGCTCTGCTTCTAACACCACCACTAATGGTTGAGCTCACAAGAAATCTGCTATTAGAACTGATGTCCTATGCACTAAGTATATGATCTTAAAGGATTAACATGCATATGATTTCAAAGAGTGGGTTATTCCTACCTAAGGAACAGAAGCTCTTTCTTCAAATCTCAGAAAATCACAGACATTGGGAGAAAATAAAAAACCCAAAACCTGTATATATGAATTCATTTTCACTTAGTATTCCCATTTTTCTTGAGCATCTAAGTTCTGCTATCTGGTAATAGATGCACAAAGACAGTTATCACCATCTCCAGGTTTTCCCCAAACTTGTACTATTTTACCTTCAGCTGTTTCACTTGAACAGGACAACAGCTATGTTTATCTTGCACAGTTCTGAGCATAAAGTTTATAGCAAATAAAAGTAGGGTGACATCCAAAACAAAGAAAACCAGAATAACCCTAAGTCAATCACCATTTCATCAGTGAACTGTCATCCTGAATTGGTTTCAAACAATGAAAGGACTGTAAGTTTTGCACTTCTGTTTTTCTTAAGCCATTATTCCTTCCTCATTCATTTTTGCCCTTTAAACCTATCACCAACTAGACTGCAAAATGAAACTCAATCCTGATCCATGAAGAATTTTGAAGTTTGTGATATGGTAACATATGCATGAGAAACCTCAACAAACAACTTCTTTAATTAACGGTAAGAGCTCTTGCCAGCCACTCTCTAGAGAAGCATTTGTCCTCAGAATGCTTTAAGGAAAATATACAGTATTTCATCACAGTGTTTAGACTTCTTATAAGATACACTGTGATTAATGGAGAAAAAATAAATATTAAGAGTCTTACTATGTGCCAAATTAAGAAGAACACTTGATAAAATAGGCACTTCTTCTTGTGAGTAATTTGAAAGAATAACTGGTTTTCATTAGAACCTCAGCTCCCAGCAGGTCATACATAAACCAAGCCAGCTGCAGTTCAAACAAAGGTCTGTCCAAAGGATGGGCTCGAGGTGCGGATAAATTATTATTGCAAAACCACTGCCAAGCTTTACTCTCCCCTCTGCTTTTCACATTTTAATGAATTGGGCTTGACCCCAAAACTTAGTTATTTTTAATACCCAACCTCAATTTTGTTCTGTATTTTTCCACCTTATTACAAATAAAGATTTATTTACTGCAATCAAAGCAAGTCAAAGCTCTAGGAATAGCCTCTAAAAGTGTTCACATGATCCCTAAAGTTTGATGAAGCTTATGAGTAAGCTATATGACCCCCAAGGTATATGGTGAACAATTCATCTTACTTTCAAGCCATATACTTGACGAAGAAAGAAAGTTACTTCTTACATAGCTACAGCAGTATGTTCAGAGATTAAAGTTTTCCATTAATTATTTTCAAGTTTTTCTCCACAGAACCCCAAAAAACCCATACAAAGGAGAAAAAAGAGCTTAAATAAATAACATTAAAGCAGAACAAGTGTATGGCCCAACATCCCTTACTGAATCTCTGATATCATGACTCTGTAGAAGAACCTCTTCACTAGTCCCGATGGCATCTAAGGGCAGATCACCTGAATTCTCACACATTTTGGAGTTAACAAGAAACAACCACACGACTTTACTTCCAATTTTCTTACCTTTGCTAAAGAATGTAAGCGATTTCTTTACAGTTCTTTAATCCAAAGTACTGTGGAGTAACCAATTAGATGCCATATAGTCACCATAAGTATTCTATCATGTGCATACAATTTATTTTCACAGCTAAGAACCTTGCATTCTTAAAGCTTTTTATTTGCTGTTTAAAGTTATAAAACCATCCACCCTTAACACTTAGGGAAATGTACCTTAATCTTCTTAGAGGTTTGCATGCAATAATGGAAGTGCTAGTCACTATAGTAGTAGATGTTCAGTTTTTATAAACTTAGTATTGTGGTTACAATTTCCTGTAGCCTTAGCTTACTGTAGTTCTTTTGATGTTAGTGCCTGGTGAGAAACCTTGTTTATACAGCTATAGGGTGGAGCTGCCAGGCTTTTAAATATGCCAGAGAACACAGACCACCACAGAGTAGCACACAGGAGTCCTTATATCAGAATTAGTGAAATCCTGTCACTAAAAGGAGTGTAAATCCAGGACTGCTATATATCATCCAGGACATTACAGCTTCCAATCATAGTTTACAGAGAAAATGATGCTCCAGAAAAACAAAAAAAAGGAAAGAAACAAGCCACACAGAAAACTCAAAATATAACAGAGACCAAACCTAGTGGGAGAGTTTAAAAATCTCAGATAAAGTAATCTCATTTCAACCTATGCAGAACAAATAACAACTCTAAGTCCGCCTCTGGGGACTTGAATTCATCCAAGATATAAATCTGAGCGCAAGTCAGCACTGAGTTTCTAAAAATCAGAGAGACATGAAAGCAATTAAACATAAATTGTGACATTTGGGGTCTCTTTTAAGAGCAAGAAGGAAGGAAAAAAAAGCCAAACAATATTTTTAAAACATTTGAAATCCTAAGAAATAGTGAAACATTACATTGTGGTATTCTGGAGTAGTATCTCTTGTTTATAATCATATAAATTTAGTCCCCTGGCACTACTGGGGTTATATAATAGACGAGAGTTATTTTAACAGTGCCCTGTTAAAAAAAAAAAAAAAAAAAAAAAGAAGAAGCAACTCATTTTCAACTCATTTTCTCCAGTGGGAGGGATGTGTAGCTTCAAGTAAGGATGGGAACATGCCTAAGTTATTACTGTAGGAAAGCAATCTGTCAAAGCCTGGTCGTTTTGGCATGGTGAATACCACTGGTGAGATCAGAGGGTCAGATCCTGCTTGCAATTATTGCTAAAGGACCTTGGATACAGGCAGCCTGCTATCAATTATTTCCCTGGCCTCAGACACTTGGACTTGTCAAGTTCCCAGTGTCTTCTGTTTTGTAACAGTAAGAAAAAGGGCTTCCTATGATCAGTTCTTGGAAGTTTCTCACATGTTGTGTCACTCCAAAGTGTCATTAACAATTCAATTAAAATTTCACAGCACATGTTAAGATATTCAGGGGTTTGCCAGCTAAAATAAGGTCCAAGACAGATAAAGCAGATTCTGTCTCAAAATCTTGACTTTAAAAGTTATGCTTTCATATGTAGATTATCAAACATGACACTGCCTGCCACCTCAGTGAAACAGTGTTTTTGATGTCTGTACTCTACTAATAGTACAAAGAAAAAGTTGTTTAAGTAGAAAACAGAATAGCAACATCGCTTGAAAGATGTAAATTCTTGCATCATTTGTTTAGTTCAGTATAATAGCAATTTTACAGGGGTTTTTTTATGAAGTCTCACCAGTCTATTTCCTGAGTTGATTTTATTTTTAGAAACCCTTAAGTATTAAATTACAGGTTTTATTTTATTAGTTTACTTTCCTGTGTGGGATTTTCTTGAAAGATTAGCTCCAGATGTAAAGTGTAAATGGAAATTAAATTAATCTATAAGCTATATTACACAAGCTCTTCTAGATATGGCTGCAAAAAGAAGACATACTGTCCATTCACACAGTTCATTCCTAGTTCATGGGCCCCTCTTTAATTTTTCTCCTATTATACAATTTAAAAAATTTTAACATTTTAGGGTTTTCAGTAAAATTGGAAAGAAGGTTCAGCCTTAAGCCTTCTAAGGCTGCTTTTTCTCTAAACCCTCAATAGGTTTAGTCATGCAAGGAGAAGATGCTTTAAACTTACCAAAGACTTTGTTTAAAGCCCAGGAAAATGTGGACTGTCAGCATCCTTTGTGCTGTTTTGCAGCTTAAGCCCATTCCCCAGTACACTGGTGACCCTCTACCCCAATTCTCTAGTTTCTCTCTGACATCAAACTCAGGATTATTGTTAGATTTTCTTCTAGGCAAAAAGGAGATTAGAAACCCAGCTGCAACAGCTGACTGACAGGAAAGGATGGAGAAAAAATACATAGATAGATAGATAGATGGATAGAAAAAGTTCAACCACCATAAAACCAGAATAATTTTCTTCTACCAGTCAACTAACAGCATTGACCATCAGCCCCATGGCTTGAGAAGCAAAGACTGCAAGGAATGGGGGCACCTCCCCACACAGTGTCAAAACAGAAGCTGACAGTTCAAGGCAAAAATGATTTGCATGTAAATCCTGATCAAAAGCAAGCTTGCACACTGAAGTTGTCAAGTTTTGCTACCAGTCTGACACTTAAATGGGCTATAGCAAAACTTGATTTAAACTGAGGAGAAAAAAAACATGGCAACTCAATTACCCCCTTGCAGATCAGATCTGGCAGTTCAGGTCAAACTTTTCACCCTGCCATTTCTCAATACCTGATTCCTTAAAGAAACAATATGTATTCTTCCTACAACCATAGATGAAAATACATTTCCCATGGCTCCCTACTGTGCCTTTAAAAGTGAATGGAAAAAAAATAATAATAAATTTAGAAATATTGTGCAAAGTTTTTTTGAGTTTTTTGGGGTTGCTGGTTTTTTTTTTTTATTATTATTTTGTGATTGAAACAGCTTAAATTATCCAGGAGGAAATTCTTTTACACAAATACATTTGCCTCAGAGAGGTGTCAAGTGTATACTATCTTCTAGAAGAATTCATTTGCTTTTAAAAACATCTTGTCCCATCAAGCATGTGAAGCCATACTTCATTAAAATATTGTCTGCAGTAGCATAGAACAGAGAACTACTTTGATCTGCCCAAAAGGATGTTAAAAAAAATTGAGGTGTAAAATGTTGTGAAAACTGGAGAAAGATTCATATATTTCAGTCAGTTTGTACAGTGACTACGAATGCTCCATTATGTTATAGAAATTAAAGCCAAATATTTTCTAGGATCTAATTCTTAGACTGGTTCCATCCTTCATCCAGTCAATTTATGCAATGCCTTCTTAACAGGTTTCTGTAGCAGTGCTCAACAGCTGTAACACCTGCTGTTGATTTGTTTTGTGACCCCAGACTGGTTCCTATTTGACTAACAAACCAGACCATCCACCTCAGCTATTTTCAAAAGAACTTTGCGCTGTTCATTGCCATTAAAATGACATATCTGAGATACACTTCAGACACTGCTTTACAGGCAAAAATAATGAACAAGAGAAAGACCAGTGGATTACATAGAGATTACTTAGATTCTTTAAGAATTAGAATTATGAAAGTCCTTAACAAGATCCCATAGGCCAGAAAAAATCATTAATTTTACTAGTACAAATTAGGCGAGTTGCAAAAATACATTCACCACGCTATCACACACCATGCAGAACTAAAGACTGTAAGCAAAAAGCCACTCAGCCTCTCCATCTCAGGCATGTAGTTTATTTGAGTTACAATGAGAGGTGAAGATTAATATTGAAATGACTACTTTATGCTGATTTGAAAACATTATCAGTATTCATGATCATGTCACAAGTGATATGATCAATATTCCTCAAATACTCAGATCTCAATACATCACAGGCACCTCTTATGCCCTGCAGGGACAAAGTGAGAAAATACGGTCTCCTACTTTAAGCAATCGGAACACTCTGGGCCAAGTTTTCATAATACTATACTTTCAATTCCTGCAATTACTACACCCATACAAAATTTCATCTTAGGCGTTTCAAGAGCAAATCTAGTACATAGCTGTGCAAAATTCATCAAATTCCATTGCTTGCACCACAGTGAAACAGAAAACTGGATAATGCTTCAGAGAAGATGACTGATCACAGTAAGAACAAGTGTGCTATTACTACAGGTCACTACATTCATTACTACTACATTTCTAAATAAACATTTCACTCAAATACCAGTTGGCACAGCTGAATAATGCTAACACTCATATTGTTCCACATCAAGCTTAACACCAAAAAAAGAAGTGAGGAAAAAATAGTAGTAAGAAAGAAGATTCCTTTTAGGATAGATTTCTTGTTTCACAATGGGCCAGTACAAGAATTAGAATATAGTTTTCTGCTTTTCACCACTGAGACAAAAAAAAAAAAAAAAAAGAATAAAAATTCAGAGTTACCGTTATGAACAAACGGTAACTTTTTTGTTTATGATGCTACAAATGTCTCTGACCCTAACACAATATTCACAAAGGATTTTAAAGTTTCATTTGATTATGAAGCTGGCAAGTATTTACAGCATTATTGCTTTTATTTTAATCTCTTTGCAGCAAAGACTTTTAGTTGTTGTCCTGAGTTGTACAAGACAATGTAAAACAATGCCCTGCTGTCCTCCCACAGAAGTGCAGAAATTATTTCAGATTGTGCCAAATTGCGCCATTCTTCTTTCTGCAAGTCTAGTTCAGACTACACCTGAAATGAAAATCAGTTCTTCAATGAATCAAGCTGAAGTATTCAAAATAAAGTTGCCTCCAGATTTTTGTCTCAGGTTCTAACTTCGGTTACATAATGCTATCTTCACTTGCCCTTTTTTATGTCTGCTAGTATAAAACCTTAAAAACCTCATGTATGCACTCAAAAACAAACCTAAATTGTAGAAGTCGGACTGGGGGTAAGGGGAAAAACTTTCTTCAGAAAAATTCTAGCAAACTGCGGGTATAACATTAAGTCATTCAGAATTCACAGAGTGAGAGTAACAAATTTGCCATAAAACTACCTATGCTGGAATTCTTCAACACCTACTCTGACTTCCACACCTGAAAAGGTGGGGGTTTAGGTATTTAAATATTATCCTGCTAGGGAAGACTGCAGAACAATTCTCCATCCCTCATTTCAGTTTTTGTTTAAGAGGGTTGATTATTTTGATACTTTTTTCTGCTAATACACTCATTCAGTGATTAAATCAACAGTGTGGGGATACACAACTTTTTATTTCATTAAAATTCAGAGTAGTTCCCTCTTGGACTACTCGTAAAGTGAGCAACAGCAGTTTGACCACCCCTCCACTGATGGGTGTAAATACCCAGAAGGAAATCATCCAGAAATCATGTACATCTCTGCATTCTAGTCCTGCAGAGTAATGATATGCATTTAGAGACCTGAGCTATATGTAAGGTAACACACTAGAAGCAGGTTCTTCAGAAGTTTTATAAAGTCTGAATTCAGCATAAATCAATGGTCTCTCACTTCCATAAAGATTAAAGCCTTCTTTGCACAGAACATATACAGCAGATACCACATGATTTGCAGATGCGTTTACAGTAACCTAACAAAAAATACACCATTCTACCCTAGAGAACTCGGATGCTAAAAGTATTACTGATTTTATTTTCAATTCTTTGATATGACAGTGAAAATGAAAATTCCAAAATTATTATACAGCGCTTAATTTGAAGCATGTGGAGTAAGAAAGAAATCAAGAAACACACTATTGCCCATTTCCCATGGTGCACAAGATACTAGCAGAGTAGCACTAACAAGATAAACTTTTTCTAGCTTTAACCACCTGCACTGTTTCCACAGACAAATGCTCCTATCATAAGACAGTCCATCCAGTGAGGTCATGACTATTAGAGTTGTCATTTAAATTTACAAACGTACTGCCATAGACGTTTAAAATCTGCAGAGTATCATTCCACAATAAATCAGTATGACAGCTTTATGAATTTTCAAAAAGAAAAAAATCCACACTTCTATAAAGTTCAAAATGTCAGAAAAGGCAAGGCTCTAAAAACAGTGCCAACAGAGTTTTTAAAAAAGTACACACACTTGGCCTTTGGAGTTGTCTGTTACCATCGATCAATAAGCAAAGAGCATTATTTCTACTTCTATTCACTGAGGAGAGTTCCAGGGGCACACCACATTAGCGTACCCACAGAGCTCTTGCCTGTGGAAAGTGAGTCTTCCCCTCCCTGCCCCCCATCACTGTTCAATTTTTTATGCCTGAAGGTTACTTGAGATCTCACTGACCATAAGTATATTTCATTTCTTCAAGGCTCAGAGAGTCTAGGTTAGGTTTTCTTAGTATCACCCTTATAAATTCAAAGGTCCCCCTATTTCTGCTCAGAGCTAAATAAGATTTACAGCAACTGTCAAAGCATAGGATGACAGATAAATTAATCTTCCCTTCATGAGTTTACATCCAAGGCATCTGGGCTGCTGATCTGGCCCTAACAAGCACCAGGTCTCTACAAGCTGTCGTTTAAAGCTGATGCTTTCATGACTGGAGATGAATTATTCTGCCAGAAGAATCTATTTATTCAGGAGTTAGAAGGTGTGGTTTTAGCTGCAGGATAGGGTGATTTCATGGGTTAAGGTCCCTTTGAAGCATCTGTTTAAATCTTGTTCTGGAGTTGACTATACTACACTTGGAATTTTTAGGATATTTACAGAATGGGGAAAAGCCTTTTCCTTTCACAAAGCTGTTACACTTTCCCCAAGCCTGATAACCAGTAGAGGATTGTTGTCTCCATACAGCAGCTGATTATTAATTTCCTTCCCCTAACTAAGGCTGACTATTCAGACATTAATAAATTGTTGTTTCTTAAAAAGGCTGGATGATTTATTTCACAACACTGCTACCATGCATCAGTCTGCTACGAAACAACAGCTACAATCTGCCAGAATGTTTCCTTGCAGAGAAAGGCATAGTTCAGCAAAGAAGCCAGGAAGCTCTTGCTCTACCTGTAGCAAAGAGATGCATTTCAGGCCCAGCTGATGGACACTAACACAGCAGAAACAATGACAGTCCTTGAGCAAAGCAGCCAGGGAGAAGTTTCCATGTATTCCAGCTCAGGTCAGCAACATGCAGGTAAAATGACTCCATTAAGAAGTCTACTGATGATCTATAAACTAAACAAGAGAATAAGCTATTGAATACTGCGAGACATTGACAGACAAGCTTCGGTCCAATCTAAAAGACAAATTTCACAATGAATCTTCTGTTTATTTAATCAGTTCACACAACAGTTAAAAAGATGCCTATGCAATAGTATGTAATCACTATGTCATGGTTTAAGCCGTAAGACAAGCAGTTTTGTTCACTCACTTCCCCCTCCTTCTTCCCCCCCACTCCAAAGGGGGGGGGGGGGAATGGGGAGAAGTATCAAAAGAATGTAACTCCCACGGGTTGAGATAAGAACAGTCCAATAACCGAGGTATAACACAAATCACTACTGCTACCACCAATAACAATAATGACCAGGGAAAATACAAGGGAAGAGGATACAGATGCTCACCACCCGGCGACCAAGCTGTGAACTACTCTCTTCCGGGTTCCTGCCCCCAGTTTTTACCTTCTGGGCATGATGTGCTATGTTATGAATACCTCTTTGGTCAGTTTGGATCAGATGCCCTGTCTCTGCTCCCTCCTGGCTTACCCTCCTCCCTGGCAGAGCATGAGACTCACAAAGTCCTTGGCCAGACCAAAACATTCAAAGCAGTAACCAAAACATTGGTGTTATCAACACTGTTCTCAAGCTGAAAGTCAAAAAACACAGCTCCGCATCAGCTACCAAGAAGGAGAAAAACGACTGCTACTGCCAAACCCAGGACACACTACTTGACTGGTTTTCAAGGTTCAAATATGGAGTGCCACATGGAGGATTTTGGAGAAGTGATGTGTTTAGTCTGTTAACCGAATAGCCAGGGTTCAATGACATGTGCCCCAGACCAGATAAAAGTACGGATCCGAGCCAACCTATAATCAGCTTGGTAAAAGAAGCCACTAAATGGTGAAAGAAGAGAATCAATGTGTGAAATAGCTTCAAATTTACCTAGGTTTCAAAATATTTTTGGGCAATATAATGTTGTAAGAACAGGGAAAAAAATACATTCAAAGAAAAAAAAATCTAGTAATGCTTTTAATCAGAGCAGTAATAACAAATATTTTGGGTGGGAAGAATGACAAATCAAAATAACTTTACTTTTCAAGGAACCATTTTCAAGCATTTAACAGGAATAAAGAAAAATTCATCTCCCTTCTCAGCAGACAATCCAGCTGCAGGCAAGAAAGAGCTGATTTTCAGTAAGCGCTGAGAGGTGGCATTAGAATGCAAACACAGAAATGGAAGCAATCTAGCAGAATTTCAGTTTTATTGTTGATATTTGATTTGTCACTTTCTCCATGCTCATTTCTAAAGCATAAGCCTTCTTTACACAAGCTTTTATTTTTAGGGTGACAATACCCTTTTGGCTATATTCCCGTTTACACATACATTCATCACTAACATGTCACTATTGCTCTTTTATTATTCAGAAAAGAGAGTATTCTATAAAAGGCTTGAAAACCACGCCCAGAAGCTGATCTGTGTTAAAACTATCACTCTTCGAAGAAGACATCTAGTCTTCCTTTTCAAGCTGTCATTCTCAACCATGAAACCTACCGAGGAGGCCACATTCACATTGTGTCCTCCCTTGAAATTTCCTTAATAGTTGCACCCACCACTGCACATTTTCTCAAACCTCCCTTCTGCCTTTTTAAGGGATGGCAGGGGTGTGGGAGGGTGAACTCCACAGAATTTGAAAGTAACAAAATTAAACATTGCAGAGACTACATCTGTCATTTAGGCTACAACTATTTTAACAAGGAGACAATTTTAAAACATTTAAAATACAAAATGCAAATGTATGTTCACAATAGAATTCATTGTCTACAAAGTACCACTTATAATTCACACTGACCTCATCATCCCATCTCACTATCCAAATCCTACTTGTATTTTCAGTTCTAGGAATTCATTCATCCATATGTCTGGTTTTCTGCTACCACTGGGAGAGAAATTTTGGCAAAACTGTGCACAGTAGCAGGACAAAACATTTTGAAAACCTCTCTTCTGTTTATAGACAATTATCTGCTTTTGGAAGCATTAATTAAAAATTTAGCATTTGGGTACTGTAAAGTTGATCATCTTGCTCTTGCAAAAAGGAGTCTCTTGCCACTTAAGCCAGACATCCAAATTTAGTTTGCCTCTAAATGCATCAGACAAAATATTTTTTTCTTCTGAAGGTTTAAATATAAGCCAATATAAAAAAATCCAAAGGACCATTCCTTTAAGATTAGCATCAATAAAAGTTAACACAAAAGAAAAAAACAAAAAACACAGAATATGTTAAGAAGATCTTAGCAAAACACATGCATCCACCTAATTATTTTTAATATAATTTCTACTTAGCACAGCAAACTAATGCAAGATCTATAAGATGTTAAGGAAAGAGAGATCACTCTGTGGTATTTATGACTTTAGTCATTCTTTCTCAAAACAACAGATGAAATAAAATGTATGACATTCCCAAAGAGGGAGTTTCTACTGTAATTCATCTTAAAATGCAATGTTCTGTCATCTCCAGTAACACTTACTGAAAGCAGCCATCAATACTTTTTGTCAAAAACCTGCACTCTGTGTAAAATGTTCCATCAATCTCTATTTACATAAAACAAAAAACTTTCAGTGTGGTTCTAAAGCAGAACCATTCAGATTCTCTGTCTTCCATTTTCATGCTGTGTTGAAAAATTATTTTGACTGACAAAAAAAACCCCATGCGTAACAATTTATGGGTTTGCTTTTTTTAATGTAAAGTAAAACCACATAGCCTTATCCTTTTCTATTGATCAGCAAAGCAAAACAAAGCATTTTTTGTTTACTTTGAACCACATCCAGTTTTCTTTCTATGTATAAACCATCTAAATAGTCTAGTTTAATAATTGGTGAGCAATTTTGCAAAGTAAGCAATTTAATATAGTTCACTTAATCATCCTTGAGTATCCAGTGTGCTTTTCCAGACATATAAAAAGCACTCAGAGTCACCATCCCGTAATTTCACTCACATGACCAGTACCATAAATTTCAATCAGAACTAAATCACAGGGAGAAGAATATATATGTATTCAATGCTTTTGGGTTTTGGGGCAGTTTTCTAATCCTCATATTGCATTCACAGTGTTTCTGAGCTATTAGGCACTAGCAGATCAATACTCAAACAGTTGTTGTTAAAAAGCATGGAGGAAAACTATAGCAGAAATATACAGCCACAAAGCAGACATTAATTTTCCAAGTACCAAGTTCACAGTGCTGTTACTGGCCACATCCAGAAACAAATAAGGTGACTCAAAAAGAGGAGTAAAGAGTGCTTTCCAAATTCTTTCCTTGAGAGTTTTCTCTAGAAAAAAAAAAAATGTTCTTTTGCTTTATCACCTTCTTAAATGAAACTGCACATCATTCTATGTAATTTAACTGTCTTTAGGCCTGGAAGAAACAAGACCGGGACAGGCAATGGAAGAGAGTAGAAAAAGCTACCATGGACAGATCTCCCAAACACAAATACTGTGGGCCTCTAGAATTGGGCACCATGGGACAGTGCAGGACTGGGCTCTCCCCTGAGCCCAGAACCAGACCTCATAAAACAGCTATCACATAATATTTCCTTCTCACTAAATGGATTTTATCAGTGATTTACCTAAACCATGCTTTATGTTCTCTTTCTACAACTATTTGTATACATTCTGATCAACAGTCATTAGTTTGTAACTTTTATTTTAAAAGATGAAAAAAACAAGTTTTTCCTCTTTTTGGTAAAGCACTTTTTCAGCTAACCACTAAGGAGAATTTCAACTCAGGTTATGATATTAGACTTGCCATTCCAATCTACCCCTATTTTTTTAGGGTATCAGCAAATCCTCTGCATTTAAAAACAATTTGTAAAACTTCCTCCTATTTTGTGTCTCTACGAGCTATAAAATAATTAAACACCCTGAAAACAAGTAATTTGGAGGGTTATTCCACACCACTCAGAAAATGCTGCAGAAACGCAGTGTAGACACCTTCTCAATGTTTCTGAACTGCAGAAAAGAAAGTCCACAAATGAAAATCAAGTCCTAAAGAAAATACCTAAAGGAAAATGCCTAATAATAAAACTATACCTAAATAATTCAAGAAAAAAATATCCTGCATTTAAGTAAGGAACTATCCCTTCAAAACAATTAAAACAATAGCAGCAGCGTTAAAATCTAATGGAAGATCAGATGAGTCTTAGAAAGGTCTTGTAAACATTTCCACTTTTTATACTTACTACTCTGGATAGTTAAAAAGACCTTACTGACCTGCCTTGACAATTCACCCAGTTTGATCCCTGCTCCAGAGGGAGGGGAAAAAGAAATGAAACTTCTTAAATCCCATCTGATACAAAGATAAGAATTTTCTTTTGGATAATGCTATCTTTGCTTACTGCAAACTCTGCCAACATCTGTTTACCTGCTGTGAAAAATAAACAAAATAAAGACTCAGAAAAAAAAAAGCTAAACTCAAGAAGTTTTCTGAAAGCTCACACATCCATGCAGAAATATGGAGCCACATGTGAGCTACACATCACGTAAAGCACATGCTTAATTTGCTGGCTGAGCAGTATCACTTGGAGGTGCAACCAAAAAGCTCAGAAAGCAAGATGAAGATATTTCTTGCTCCCTTTTCTTACAGATTAGAGACCCAAGCCAGGACTCTTCTTCCATATAAATCACAGGAATTTAACTGATTTACCTAGTTCTGAAATAAAGTTCATAAATCAGTAAATTAAACTAATTCAATCTCACATTACAGTATTGAAATTAGTAATGCCTTTGTGATCAAAAAAGTCTGCATTTGATTTATCCTGTTTGTATGTGTAATTTATTTATAAATTACTAATTTTTTTCCTGAGGCAAAATAGCTGAAATACTATCCAGAACAAACCACATCTCTGCCATCTGAAGAAAAAAAAAACCAAAAGTACAAATTGATTCAACAAGGAGGAGCTATTAGCAATGAATACATAAGCAATGCTCAATTCTGCACAACCACCATTACCTACAGAGCTAAATATTTAACATGATACCTTATAGAAGACTTACAAAGCAGCTATCTATATTATTTTATAGACAGTCAAGAGAAATAAGAATATGATTTATGCCTAAGGAGAGAGAGGGAAAAAAAAAAAAAGTTTACTTTTTCCATTTAGAATCATAGAATAGTTAGGGCTGGAAAGGACCTTCAGACCATCTAGTTCCAACCCCCCTGCTATGGGCAGGGACACCTCCCACTAAATCATGTCACCCAACCTGGCCTTGAACACCACCAGCGATGGAGCATTCACAACTTCCCTGGGCAACCCATTCCAGTGCCTCACCACCCTGACAGTAAAGAATTTCTTCCTTATATCCAATCTAAACTTCCCCTGTTTAAGTTTGAACCTGTTACCCCTTGTTCTATCACTACAGTCCCTAATAAACAGTCCTTCCCTGGCATCCCTATAGGCCCCCTTCAGGTACTGGAAGTCTGCTATGAGGTCTCCACGCAGCCTTCTCTTCTCCAGGGTGAACAGCCCCAACTTTCTTATCCTGTCTTCATACGGGAGGTGCTCCAGTCCCATGATCATCTTCATGGTCCTCCTCTGGACTTCTTCCAATAGTTCCACGACCTTTTTATGTTGAGGACACCAGAACTGTACACAATACTTCAAGTGAGGTCTCACGAGAGCAGAGTAGAGGGGCAGGATCACCTCCTTCAACCTGCTGGTCACATTCCTTTTGATGCAGCCCAGGATACGGTTGGCTTTCTAGGCTGGAAGTGCACACTGAAGCCAGCTCATGTTCAGTTTCTCATCGATCAACACCCCCAAGTCCTTCTCCTCAGAGCTGCTCTCAATCTCTTCTCTGCCCAACCTGTAGCTGTGCTTAGGATTGCTCCCAACCAGGTGCAGGACCTTGCACTTGGCATGGTTAAACTTCATCAGGTTGGCATCAGCCCACCTCACAAGCGTGTCAAGG